>NW_020872915.1:226023-228523 GCF_003789085.1 Penaeus vannamei
CTTCCCCTTCCCTCCCAGACCCGACCTCCCAACCTACTTCAGTGTCACCTCCACCAAAAAACCCACCTCCCCTTTCTACGCCGCCTGCCTACCGATACCCTCTTCCCCCTCCCCGCAACCCACCTCCCCCTGTTCCCCTCATCCTCCCACGCTCCCCTCTGTCCCACCTCCCCCCCCTTTCCCCTTCACCCCCCATCACCCCCATTCCCGCCTACTCCAGTGGTCACCTCCCCCCAAACCACCTCCCCTTCTTCCCCCCCAACCACCCCCACCTCCCTCCCCTTTCCCCATCCCCACCTCCTCTTCCCCTCTCCCCCCTTTCCCCTTCACCCCCATCCCCCCCCATCCCACCTACCTCCAGTGGTCACCTCCTCGACCGGGACCCCCGTCTGGTGGGCCATAAACCCCAGGACTGAGAACACGACGAATCCAGCGAAGACCGAGGTGGCCGAATTCAGGACCGGGACGATGCAGGCGTTGCGGAGGCAGTTGTAGCGGAATTTGTTGTAGGAGCCGAGGGAGACGAGAGCGCCACCCCCCGCGCCGAGGCTGAAGAAGATCTGGGAGGCGGCGTCGCCCCATACCTGGTAGGGAGGGGGGGGGGAGGGGGGTGGGGTGAGGGAGAGAGGGGGAAGGGAAGGAGAGGAGGAGGGGTGAGGGAGAGAAGGGTGAAGGGAAGGGGAGGAGGGGGTGAGGAAGGAGAGGAGGAGGGGGTGAGGGAGAGAGGGCGAGGATGAGAGGGGTAAGAGAAAGGACGAAGAGAGAGTGGGGTGAGAAAGGAGAGAGAAAGAGAGAGAGAGAGAGAGAGAGAGAGAAAGGGAAAGAGAACGAGAATAATTAAAAACAAGATAAATAAACTAAGAGAATATCAAAGAAAATAATACAGGAACAGAGGACAAGAACCCGAACAAAACAAACAAACATTCATCTATTGCTATTTTTATTATTATTATATCTCCTCATCATCTTCATCAATTCCTCTCATTATTATTATCATTATTATTATTATCATTATTATCATTATTATTCATTTATTACTATTTTTATTATTATATCTCCTCATCAGCTGCATCAGTTCCTCTCATTATTATTATTATCATCATTATTATTATCATTATTATCTTTATTATTCATCTATTACTATTTTTATTATTATTATATACTCCTCATCATCTTCATCTATTCCTCTTATCATTATTATCATTCATCTATTACTCTTATCATTATTATTATTCATCTATTACTATAATTATCATGATTATCATTCATCTATTACTATAATTATCATTATTATCATTCATCTATTACTATTAACATTATTATCATTCATCTATTACTATAATTATCATTATCATCATTCATCCATTACTCTTATCATGATTATCATTCCTCTATTACTCTTATCATTATCATCATTCATCTATTACTATAATTATCATTATTATCATTCATCTATTACTATAATTATCATTATTATCATTCATCTATTACGATAATCATTATCATCATTCATCTATTACTCTTATCATTTAAATCATTCATCCATTACTATTATCATTATTATCATTCATCTATTACGATAATTATCACATTTCCTCCTCCTCCTCTTCATCTACTCTCTACCTACCTGCAGCCTCGCGAGTTTCTTGAAGTCAGGGTAGATGTAGTAGTAGATCCCATCCCACGCCCCCGGGAGTGTCACGCCCCTCAAGAACAATATGAGGAGCATCACGAACGGGAAGGTCACGGTGAACCATACGAGCTGCGGGCGAGAGGGAGGGTGAGTGGGTGTGGGTGGGTGGGTTTGGGGTGGTGGAGGGATGGGTTTGGGTGGGTTGGGTTTGGGTGGGTTGGGGTGAGTGGGGTGGGTGGGTTGGGTGTGGGTGGTAAGTGGGTAGGTGGGTGGGTGGTGAGTGGGTAGGTGGGTTGGGTGGGTTGGGGGTGGGGTGGAGGGATGGATGGGTTTGGGTGGGAGGTGGGTGGGTGGGGTGGGTGGGTGGTTGGGTGGGTGGGGTGGGTGGGTTTGGGTGGTGAGTGGGTGTGGGTGAGTGGGTGGTGGAGGGATGGATGGGTTTGGGTGGAGGTGGGTGGGGGGGTGGGTGGGTTGGGGGTGGGTTGGGTGGGTTGGGGTGGGTGGGAGGTGGGTTTGGGTGGTTGGGTAAGTGGGTTTGGTGGTGGGTGGTGGAGGGATGGATGGTTTGGGTGGGAGGTGGGTTGGGGTGGGTTTTAGTGGGAGGTGGGTGGGTAGGTGGGTTTGGGTGGTGAGTGGGTAAGTGGGTTTGGGTGGTGAGTGGGTAGGTGGGTTGGGTGGTGAGTGGGTGGGTGGGTGGATAGGTTTGGGTGGGTTGGGTAAGTGGGTTGGTGGGTGGGTGGGTTTGGTGGGTGGGTGGTTGGGTGAATGGGTGGGTGAGGTGGGAGGTGGGGTGGATTAGATAAGTGGGTTGGTGGATGGGTGGGCTTGGGGGAGTGGATGGGTTTGGTGGGTGGATGGAGGGGTGGG
>NW_020872915.1:253523-258523 GCF_003789085.1 Penaeus vannamei
TGTTTCATTTTTTCCTGCTTTAATTTCCATTCTGTTTTTTTTTTTTTTTTTTTCATGCTTTATTTTCTATTGGTCCAATTCAGTTTTTTTCGTATTTTTTTCATTTTTCCTGCTTTATTTTCAAGCAGATTATTTCAGTCATTATCAGTAATTGATTGCTTATTGTTCTTATTAATGGATTATGTATTTATCACTTTTAGTATTTATTCTTTATTTTCAAGCGGATCATTTACTTCATTCATTATCAGTAATTGGCTAGGAAAGTAGCCTTGTTAAGAATAATTGTATATATATTTTATTATTATTATTTTTACCTTTCTCTTTTATGTTTCCCGTTTTTTGTACATACAGTGTTAGGAGGAAAAATAAAATATTGTAGGAATAAAGCCCTATCAGTAGGTTATTCTTAGTGCAAAAACATGATTTTCTAATATTGGTAGAAATTCTGACAGACGAAAACAGAACTTTGGCAATAACTAATGTAAGTGAAATTAGTATAAGCAATCGTAAGACATTATAAAGGCCAATTTCATAAGGGAGAACGTAAAGACGATATGTTTGTAAAATTTATTATATAAGTGATTATGAAATTAGTTTCATAACCGAAAACCGTTTATCATAAAAGTACATTTTACTGCTGCTTTCGGAACTGCTCGTCTACCTCGTCCAGACAACTAGTCCAGGACCAACAGGACGAGATGCACCGCGTCCGGAACCTCCTAGACCCTTTCTGCCCAGAATGCAACCTGCTCGAATTAAACATTCACTTTTTTATCATACCGGTGTCTTTATTTTCCACGCTGCATAGGTTTTGTAACTCCTTTGATGCACATTTCACTTACCTGCCACTGACAAACGCAAAAATATCCTTAGATAACACCAATTAAGGGTCATAAAATTACCCACCAATATCTTGTGGTTACATGCAACTACCAATGTTTACATACAAAATTATTGTGACGTCATCTGGTCCTGCTCGGCCACCTTCGCAGGAGGGCGAGTTGGACGAGCGAGACTACTTGTCCGGGACGAGATAGAGAAGGTTCCGAACGGTCAAAACATCTCGTCCAAATGGTCTGGACGAGACAGACGAGCAGTTCCGAACGTACCATAAAAAACAGTCCATATGCAATGTTAATAATTTTCGAGAAAAAATTTGTAATGGCCACTAAAAAGTAATTTTGAATCGCAATTCGAGTATATCAACAGGTTGACTGATGACTTAGAGGAAATTTTTTGTAATGAATATGTATTTAAGTTTTTTTTTTTTCCATATCTTTGTACAGTGTTGTTTAACTTTCTTAAAAGTGGATATCCTGAGGGAGAAAAAACAACAACAAAACAGACAGAATAAAGGAAGCATAAATACACAGAAATAAAGAGAGGGAGTGAAATTGTCACAAACGAAGGCGTGAAGAGTAAATAACAGACACAGAAGAAGGGAAAACTAAACTGCCATGAATGCTAAAGTTCATAATAATTGTATATGTGATATCTATATCTATTTCTATCTATCTTTATACATACACACACACAGATACGTGTGTATATTATATATATATATATATATATATATATTATATATATATATATATATATATATATATATATATATATATATATATTCATTTATTATTTATTTATTTTTACACACATACATATATGCATACGTACATACACATACATACACATACCATATATACATACATACATACATACATATATATATATATATATATATATATATATATATATATATATATATATATATATATATATATATATATATATATATATATATATATATAGTGTGTGTGTGTGTGTGTGTGTGTGTGTGTGTGTGTGTGTATGTATGCACACAAAACACACACACACGTATATGTTTATATTATTTTTCAAAAATATATAATGTCCTTGTTTTCCTTCTCAGTTGAAGAAAATTGATGAAAATAAAATTTATTCATTTATTTATTATTATCATTTCAATATATTGCGGTAAATATGTTTTTAAATAAGAGATTTAGATGATGTGAGATGGAAAGAAGACAAGAAAGAAATATGGATATATATATATATATATATATATATATATATATATATATATATATATATATATATATATATATATATATATATATATATATATATATATATATATATATATATATATATATATATAATATATATATATATATATATATATATATATATATATATATTTATTTATTTATATTTATTTATTTAAATGTCTTACGGTTTATGGATCCTAATGGTATTATTGTTTATATCGGACCATTTATGTCGCAAGCAACATAGTTTTCTTGCATGCAATGATATGCTTAACTACTTGTTTATATATATATATATATATATATATATATATATATATATATATATATATATATATATATATTGGAAATTAGTGTAGTAGTCAAAACTCGGATGATATAAGACTTGATAGAGTAAAAAAAAAAAAAAAAAAAAAAAAAAAAAATCTTCCAATGACAATATTTAGCTACTCCTTTCTACCATTTGTCTAGATAATTAGTGGATAGTTAATATAGTTAGTCATAGTATTTTTTATTTATTATTATTATTTTTTTTTTTTTTTGAGAGGTAATGTGCTATTTATCATTCACATTATTCCCAAATGCGTTTTGAGTCGCACGAATAACTGCCAGGAATGTTACCTTCTGCTTCATATCATAACACATGCAAAAAATAGGTATTATGCAATGCTGGTTATGGTTTACCTGAGGATTAAGACCGCGCTTAAGCCTTCCGGTTATCATGCCATTAAAATAACTTCTCTAAGTGACATTCCATTTTACTCAAGCAGTTACTTAAGCCGTTCAGTAGTATCATCCATGCAGCCCGAAGCACACTCTCTGTCAGGTAACGTCAAATTTTCCCAAAGCTCCCTTAGTAACCCCCCCCCCCTCCGCCCCCAGACCAAGAAGCACCCGCCCAACCACGTGAAGCGCCCCATGAACGCCTTCATGGTGTGGTCGCAGCTGGAGCGCCGCCGCATCGTGTCCCAGACGCCCGACATGCACAACGCCGAGATCTCGAAGCAGCTGGGGCGCCGCTGGAAGCTTCTGACGGAGGAGCAGCGGCGCCCCTACCGCGACGAGGCGCAGCGCCTGAAGGTGCTGCACCGCCTCGAGTACCCGGACTACAAGTACCGCCCGAGGAAGAAGAACGCGAAGGGCTGCGCGCCGCCCCTGGCGTCCCTGCCCGGAGGCGCCGGGGACGTCCTTCGAGGCGTGGCTCTCGGCGGCGGCGGGAGGGTGTCCAAGGGCCGGTCGCCCCTCGTCGGGGGGACGCACTCGCCGCCCGCCAACGCCGCCACCGTCATCAAGATGCGCGAGTGCCTCCGGGCGGCGAACCTCAAGCACCTGGCCAGCAAGGCCGCCGTGCCCCCCTCGGCCGCCCCGCAGCAGCAGAAGCCGCAGCCGATGTCGCCGAGCGCCCGCCTGCCCACGAGCCCTTCGCACGACCTCCCCGACTCGCCCGAAGGAGCTGCGACCTTCAAGAACCGCGCCCTCCGCTCCGCCGACCACGCCGTGAAGGAGGAGCGGCGCGGCGACCCCATGTACTGCAGCGGCGGCGCGCCCGAGGCAGGCTTCGGCTGGCCCAGCGACCTCCTGTTGGCGTCCTCGCCCTCCGCGCCCCCGGTGGAAGCCGCGCCCCTCGCCGAGGACCCGCCCACGCTCGCCGACCTGGACAACATCGGCGTGAAGGACCTGGTGCCGCTGTCGCCGGGCCTGGCGCTCGACCTGCACGCGCTCGGCTCCGACATCGAGCTCTGGCCGGCGCACGAGGCGGGGCGGGACCCTAGCGCCCCGAGGGACCTGGCGACGCCCCCGACGCCCTACCACAGCGGCCTGCAGGACCCCTGGACGCAGGCGCTGTGGGAGGACGACGTCGAGTCCTTCGTGGAGGAACTGCAGATCAAGTACCAGCCGCTGCAGCTCGAGGCCAGTCCGCCCACGGCGAGCCAGGCGGGGGCGGCGTCCGCGTGGCTCCGGCCCGCCCTCGAGGTGTCCTACTCGCTGGGCGACCCCTCGAGATGAGCGGGGGGCGCCGGCGTCCTGCGCGACCTCGCCCCCTTCGTCACGGCGAGCTGGTCTCCGCCTCTTTGCTTTCTCTCTCCTCAAGCCTCTCTGCGCCCCTCCTGGACCGCAAGTCTCCGAACGCGGCGGGTTTTGTGTCTCTCCCCGGGGACAGCGCCGCGCGGAGGGTGACAGCGCCTCCGGCAAGAAATGATCTCAAATCACGGCCAGACACACTTCCCAGCTCCCCTTTCCTCCTATTTTTTCAACCTCTCTTTCTTCTTTTTTCGTCGTCAACGGTTCAGCGCTTCCGACATCCAGACCGAAGACGTCCCCCTGGTAAGATTCTCAGTTTCTTTCCCCGTTAAACCACCTCCGTTATACCTGACTTTACGTGTGCTTATCCCACAGAAATTTAGACGTAGAGACAGTAAAACCCATCGCTACAGTCTCCCCGTTTCTAAAGGCTACCCAACCCTTTCTTTCTCTCTCCACAGGACAAAGAAGAAAGTGTTCATTTCTTCCGTTTTGTTGGTCCAAGGCGAACCCGGACATCTGTATGCTCTCGATCTGTCTGCTCACGGTCGACGTCCGCAGGGCATGGCAGCTTATTTGGCCAGGAGTTCTCGTTCTGCTGTGATAGAAGTTTCAGTTTTTTGTACTATTTTGTTTTAGCGATAAGGAAAGCAATGTGTTAATCTAGTCTTTTTACATTTCTTTTGTTGTGCAAATCGTCCTGTTGGGTTGAGCTAATTTTTTTGCTACTGGTTAGCAGTGTCTTGATAACAGAATTTTTTATATATGGATATAATCTTTACAATGACAGTTTTATAGCAAGGATGATATGAGATAAGAAAGATTGACTGATTCATCTCATGACTAATAGATGGCGCTGATGATCACAGTTTGACGGTGCGAACGCCATCTATTGACTGAACGCGATAC
>NW_020872915.1:261023-283523 GCF_003789085.1 Penaeus vannamei
GCATGTGTATTTGTAAATACGTGTGCGTTCATTAAAATCTCTGCCACATGTACGTATGCATCACATGTACTAGCTTACAACCATCATTAATATAATTCGATATCCCATAGTTACTTTTTTCGGCAAGGTCGTTAAAGGTCTTGGAGTTGAAAGGTCAAAGGTCAGAAACAGAAAGTTTTTTGAGCGTCTCCTTCAAGTTTCTGTGGTTACTATCTTCTTTGAGAGGATCATCAAATGCGCGTTTTTATGTGTGTATGTGGATGTTGGTGTGTGTGTATGTGTACATGTGCACGCGCATGTTAATGTGTGTCTATGTGTATGTTTGTGTGTGTGCGTGTGTGTATGTGTATGTGTGTGTGTGTGTGTGTGTATGTGTGTGTGTGTGTGTCTGTGTATGTGGTGTGTGTGGTGTGTGTATGTGTATGTTAATGTATGTGTGTGTGTGTGTTGTGTGTGTAATAAGTGTGTGTGTTGTGTGTGATGTGTGTGTGTGTTGTGTGTGTATATAAGTGTGTGTATATAAGTATGTGTGTGTGCCTGTTGATGAGTGTGTTTGTTGATGTGTGTGTGTTGATATGTATATGTGCGCATGTGTCTGTATTTGAATTTATGTGTATGTAAAATTCTTTGAAACTTCCTCCCTTCGCTCTCACTTTCACTGATTTTCACAAAACAATTTCTTTCTCAGAGTTGTAAAATCACGAATATACATGTACCTACTAAACTACCCGAATATTCTATCTATTCTTAAATAATTCATTTCTTTCACCAATTGTGCATTATACATCCTAATTAATCATTCATATTGCATATTATTTACACAATTTTATAATCTCTCATCATTCTTGCTGTTGGTTTATATACATTTGTTACTGCTAACTCAATTCTGAATACATGAAGAAAGAAAGAAAATTGAAAGAGCAAATCCAAATAATGAAAAATAAGTACAAAAAGAAAACTCTAAAAAAAAAAAAAAAGAAAAAGAAGATAAATCAAAACAATTATTGATGATGATAATTAATAATCAATAATGATAATAGCATCTATTTTGGTTTTCTCTTCAGACACTCATTGTTTTTTTTTTTTTTTTCTATGCAAACCAAAGCTGTTATTGTTGCATTCATTACCGTCTTCTCTTTGCTCTATCTTTGCTTTTGCTCTCCACCCCTCCCTTTCACTCTTTGTTCCCCTTTCCTCCTACCTCCATTTCTCTCCCACTCTTTCCTCTCTATATACTTTCTTTTTCTCCAACTCCTTCCTCTTCCCTCTTACTCTCTTTTTTTATCCTTTCTCTCCCACTTTTCCTCTTCCCTCTCACTATCTTTTTCTTTCCTTTCTCCCACATCTTCTCTTCCCTCCTACTCTCCTTTTCTCTCCTCTCCCATCCTTTCCTCTTCCCTCACTCTCTCTCTCCCTCTTTCCTCTCTCTCCCATCCTTTCCTCTTCCCTCACTCTCTCTTTCCTTTCTCTCCCACTCTCTCTTTCCTCTTCCCTCTCACTCCCTCTCTTTTTACACTCTCTTTCTCTTCCACCCGTTCCACTTCCCTCTCACCCTCTTTCTCTCCTCTCTCTCCCAACCTTTCTCTGCAAGGTATACCACTAAGGCCGCTTTCACACCAGAATGACACGTCACACGTGGTAAAGGTGGCCAGTAAGTGACACGTGGTAAGTGGCAGGTGGCAAGTGACACGTGGTAATTTCAGCCCAAGGTTGCACTTGTGGCGTGTCACATCATCAGAGGATGGCGATGCTACTATTGTCCTAAGTCCTAAATACTCTTATGACAATCATCAATCTGTCACTATGAGGAATAAGGTTTGTGGTGAGTCCTGAGCTGGAACTATTGCACATCAAAGTACATTTATCTGCACTCTCACCTGGTACACCCGTTTTCTATGGACAGCAGAAGCGGCAGCTCTGTGTTTGTTTACATTCTCGTCCGACTTGAGATCGAATTGGCGCATGGGGCCACTTTGATACGAAATTCGAAGCAAACATATTTATAATTTATTATTTATAATTTATATATTTATTATTTATAATTTAATATTTATAATTTATTATTTATATTCTCATAAGCCGGATGTTTTAATCATTCTACGGTAATTATTCGGAAGACCTTCTTCGCGTAACCGATCGAGATGATTTTGGTGTCGATAGATTCCTCCAATTCAAATTATGGCGCGGAAAACAACCTTTTAGTGACAATCTTGACCTCGACAACAAGGGGGGGGGATGAAAGGTACCATGGAACTTGCGGGGTTGAATATGAACGTACACAGAATCAGTCACTGTATTGCCGGATGCAGAGGACTGTGCCCCCTCCGACCTACCTTCCTGGAGTTATACCGCCCCTCCCCCTCCCCCCCGCAATGGAACTAAATCCTCTAAGCATTCTCTGTAAGGTAGAACGTACGACCGACATGCTGAGTACCCAAGAACGTGTCTGTCCCACGCTCTATCCTGTCGTTCATACGTGGACTCTTTGTTGTCCATGGCGGAGGTTAGATTGTGGCCAAGATTGTGGGTATGGGCGAAAGGGGGGGGGTGAGGGTATTCCGCGGTATAATTCCTATAAATTTGGGTAGCACAGAGGGAGAGGAATCCATCGATACCAATATCGTTGTTATAAGTCATACGGAAGTATTCCGAATCTGTACCATTTGTACCGAGAGTATTGGTATCGAGTAGAGTGGTTTACCATACAAACTTCTGCATATCTCGACAGCTTGTGCAAATGTTGATTGGTTCAGTTATCTAGACGAGGCATAGTTGAGCACGAGA
Organism: Penaeus vannamei; assembly: GCF_003789085.1. NCBI lineage: Eukaryota > Metazoa > Arthropoda > Malacostraca > Decapoda > Penaeidae > Penaeus > Penaeus vannamei. The sequence continues at coordinate 263,808 of NW_020872915.1, forward strand.
GCTGGCACACAATGTTTCCCCCAACAAGACCAAGCGTGACTTTCCCCATCAAAAGCCTCCTCACTTTCTCACTTCCAAACTACTCTATGTCATACATTCAAAAGTTTTCCTTTACTAACATGTGTTATTTGACTCTGTAATACCTCGGCTAATAATGACTATAGATGTAGAAGCTCCATTGAAAATGTGACATCATCTGAGGTGGCAGGTAGCACGCTGAAAGTCGCACGTGGTGAATGCAACGCCCCACGCCACTTCTGTGCGAGAGGCTCCAAATATCTCTGAATATCCCTTGTCAAGTGAAGTGCCACTTTGGTATAGAAACGGTTGTGTCAAAAATTGATATAAGAAAGATTTCTAATAATAAATAAATGAATAGATAAATAAGATAAAAATTGCAGAGACACACATGCGTGTAAATATAAGGATGAACTGATGACACAAGAAAATATATAGAGATAAATATATATATATACATACATACACATATGATGATGATAATGATAACAAAGATAATAATAATAATAATAATAATAATAATAATAATAATAATAATAATAATAATAATAATGATAATGATAATAATAATAATGATAATAATGACGATAATAACAATAACACTGATGATGATAATTATGACAGCAATAAAGACAATGATAATGATGATAATATTCATAAGAAGAAAGATGATAATATTGAAATGATAATAATGATAATGATGATAATAATAATAATAACAATAATCACAATAGTAGCAGTATTAGTAGTTGTAAAAGCATTAGTATTAGGAGAAGTAGTAGTTGTAATGATATTGAGTATAACAATAGTGATAATAATAGTAATAATAGCAACAACAACAACAATGATATAAATAATGATGATGATCATCATCATGTGATGATCATAATGAAGATGATGATAGGAATAATAGGAATGATAATAACAAGGGTGATATTAACAATCATAAACTAATAACAACGATAACAAAATCAAATAATGATAATAATAATGAGATGATATTGAAAAGGAACGTAATATATGGTGATACATATATGATAATAAGTAATAATGGAACGATGAGGATGATAATAGATAATCAATAATTATAATAATCATGAGGTAATTAATAATAGACTTGGTAATGATGAATATAATAATACTATTAAATAACAATAACAAATATGATGAATAAGTATAATAAAGTAATGAATGATTAATTAACATTTAATACAATAACCGATAAATAAACAAATGAAATACATAAATAATAAACTATATGGTGATAATCTAATAATATTACTAAAATAAAATGAAATGATATCAGATAATAATGAAAAATGATCATAGTATCAGAAGATGTGACTATGATGATATGAAGATGTTATATATATATATACTATATATATACATATATATATATATATATTATATATATAATATGTATGTATATATGTATATATATATTATATATATATATATATATATTTATATATATATATATAGAAGAGAGAGAGAGAGAGAGAGAGAGAGAGAGAGACAGAGAGAGACAGAACAGAGACAGAGACAGAGAGAGAGAGAGAGAGAGAGAGAGAGAGAGAGATGGTAACTATAAGAAAAAAACAGCTGTGATTATGAAAAGAAAAGTAGAGAAAGATGGAAACAGTACTTAAAAAAGAAAAAAAAAAAAGAAAAAAAAAAAAAAAAAAAAAAAAAAAAATAATATAATATATATATATATATATATATATATATATATATATATATATATATATATATATATATATATAATGATTAAGAAAAGAAATATGGAATAATGACTCCACTCTTGCTCTAAATTTCCTTCTTTCTTCCTTCTCCTTTTCCTCCCTTTTTTCTCCCTTCTCCTTTTACTCTTTACCCGTTTCTCCCCCTCTTTTTGTTTTTTTCACCATCTCCACTCTTTCTCTCCCCCTCACCCCTCTCTTTTTGCTCTGTCCCCATTTCCTTTTTTTCTCCCCTCCTCATCCTCTTTTTATTCTTTTCTCCTTCCTCCTTTTCTCTCCTCCTCTCTTCTTTCCCTTTCCCCATTTCCCCCTTTTCTCTCCTCCTCATCCCTCTCTCTTTGCTCTTTCTCCCCTCCTGACCCCACCCTTTTTGGCCCTTTCCTCATTTTCTCCCTTTCTCCCCATCCTCATCCCTCTTCTGTTGTTCTTTCCCCATTTCCCCTTTTTCTCTCCTCACCCTCTCATTTCCCTCCCTTCTCCCCTCCTCACCTCTCTTTTTGCACTTTCCCCATTTCCTCTCCGTCTCCTTTCCTCATCCCTCTTTTTATTCTTTCTCCTCTTCCTCCTTTTCTCCCCTCCTCTCTTCTTGCTCTTTTCTCATCTCCTCCTTTTCTCCCCTCCTCACCCCTCTTTTTGCACTTTTCCCCATTTCCTCTCCGTCTCCCCTCCTCATCCCTCTTTTTATTCTTTCTCCTCTTCCTCCTTTTCTCCCTCCTCACCCTCTTTTTGCACTTTTCCCCATTTCCTCTCCGTCTCCCCTCCTCATCCCTCTTTTTATTCTTTCTCCTCTTCCTCCTTTTCTCCCCTCCTCACCCCTCTTTTTGCACTTTTCCCCATTTCCTCTCCGTCTCCCCTCCTCATCCCTCTTTTTATTCTTTCTCCCCTCCTCTCTTCTTGCTCTTTTCTCATCTCCTCCTTTTCTCCCCTCCTCACCCCTCTTTTTGCACTTTTCCCCATTTCCTCTCCGTCTCCCCTCCTCTATCCTTGTCTCAAGGAAATGCTTGTAAACTTTCGGTTAATTGAGAGAACGTGAGGGTGTATGTTAACGTTTAAGCCTCTTGAGCTTTTATAAGTGTAGAGTTTTATAGCATTATGTATAATACTGTAGTTACTTACTCTACACTTATAAGAGCCTCTTGAGCTCTTATAAGTGTAGAGTTTTATAGCATAATGTATAATATTGTAGTTGAAATATTTGTGATTGCATTATATATGATATTGTAGTTACATTATATGTGGTTGTATTGTCTAAAAATAAGGAAGATTTCAGATGAACTTGTATGCAAATTAGGATGTATTTAAGGAGATTAAGTCTTTGCTAGATCACTTTAAAAAGCTCATTAAGGGATAAGAGACCTATTGTATTTTTCTAATTGGGTTGTAATATGTGAGTAGAGTAGATTTAATCTGGTTTAGACGTATCCAGTAAAATTTTATTCTCTTGCCAACACATTCAGTCTTGCTTATCTATTTATGTATCTATCTATATATGCATGTGTGAATGGGTGTGTAATATTATTGTTGTTATTATTGATCTTATCCGTATTGTTATTATTATCATTATCATCATAATCGTGGTTATTATCTCTATTAATATGATTATCCTTACTAATATTATCAGTCATTATAATTGTTTTTTGTTATCATTATTATCATTATTATTTTCCTTGTTATTTTTTCATTATTATCATCATTTGCATAATTTTTATTATCATTATGTTTATTAGTATTGTTATTATTAATATGATATTTATTGTTATAATTATTGTATTATTAATATTTGTATATTATATTTAATTATTATCATTATCATTAATATCTCATTATCCTTATCATCCTAATCATTATCAGTACATTGTTATCATCCTTATCCTTTATTATCATCATTATTTTACTATTATTATTATCATTATTATTATTGCTATTGTTATACTATTATTATTATCAGAATAATGATAATGATAATAACAATGATAATAATAATAATAATAATAATAATAATAATAATAATAATAATAATAATAATAATAATAATAATAATAATAATAATAATAATAATAATGGTGATGATGATGATAATGATAATAATAATAATGGTAATATTCATTATTATTATCATCATTATTATTATCATTATCATCATCATCACCATTATCATTATCGTAATTATTATTATCATTGTCATTATCATCGTCACCCTCATTATTATATATGCACAGTTTAGCCTCATACCCGGGAGGTAGACATTGCAGGACGTTGGACGCTACGGAAACACTACATATTAATTACCATAGATGAATGTTCGAATATCAGAAATAAAGATCATGGTAATAATGATTATCTCTTTGCTCTTTCTCCCCTCCTGACCCCATCCTTTTCGGCCCTTTCCTCATTTTCTCCCTTTCTCCCCTTCTCACCCCTCTCTTTTTGCACTTTCCCCATTTCTCCCTTTTCTCTCCTCACCCTTTCATTTAGTAATAGTAGTTATTGATATTCGATAATTTAGTTAAATTTTATTTGTTACGCTGGATATGTCATTTGCTGTGACATGTTGTCTGTTTTAATTTTGCTTCTAAATTACCCCCCGTGTGCAAGGAGTGACCGGGGTGACCATCCACTGACACAGTAATGATGATTATGATTATAATGATGATAATACTAATAGCGGTTATGATTGTAGAAATAATAATGATAATAGTGGTAATGACAGTAGTGATGATGATAATACTGATAATGATAACAATAATGATATTAACAATACTACTACTACTAGTGATAATGATAATGATAATATTGGTAATAAGGATAATATCGGTAATTATGTTGTATGTGTAATAATGGAAACAGTGAAAATAAAAATGTTAGTAATGATAAAATGATAAAACTATCATTAATACAGTGATTATTATCAGTATTGTTATCATTACTATTATCATCATTGCCATCATCATTTCTATCTTTTCTTCTTTCTCTTTTTCTTCGTGTCTTTTCTTCTCCTTTCCTTGTTCTTCTTCCGTCTTCATATCCTTTCTCCTCCTTTTTTTCCTATCCTTTCTGTTTGTTCCTTTCTCTCTCTCTCTTTCTCTATCCTTTCCTATCTCTTCCCTCTCTTTCCATATCCTTTCTTCTCCATTCTTTGCCTCTCTTTTCGTATCTCTTTTTTCTCCTTTCTTTGTTCTTCCCTCCCCCTATTCTTTCTCATCCTTTCTCCTCGTACCTTCATCTTCCACTCCCTCTCTCTCTCTCGCTATCCTTTTCTTTCCCTTCCTCTCTTCCCCTATCCTTCCTTCGCCTCTCTCTTCGTGTCTCTTTGTTCCTCCTTTCCTTTCTTCGTCTCTCTCTTCGTATCTCTTTGTTCCTCCTTTCCTTTCTTGCTCTATTCTTCCTTCGCTTCTCTCTCTCTATCCTTTTCTTTCCCTTCATCTCCTTCCCTATCCTTTCTCCTCCTTTCTTTGCCTCTCTTCGTATCTCTTTGTCTCTCCTTTCCTTTCTTTCCCTTTCCTTTCCTCTCCTTCCCTATCCTTCCTTCGACTCTCTCTTCGTATCTCTTTGTTCCTCCTTTCCTTTCTTTCCCTATTTTTTTCTTCGACTCTCTCTCTCTATCCTTTTCTTTCCCTTCCTCTCTTTACCTATCCTCCCTTCTCCTTTCTTCGCCTCTCTCTTCGTATCTCTTTGTTCCTCCTTTCCTTTCTTTCCCTTTCCTTTCTTAGCCTCTCTTTGTTCCTCCTTTCCCATCTTTCCCTTTCATTTCGCTTCTTCTCTTTCCCTATTCTTTCTTCGTCTCTCTCTTCGTATCTCTCTGTTCCTCCTTTCCTTTCTTTCCCTTTCATTTCCCTTCCTCTCCTTCCCTATCCTTCCTTCACCGCTCTCTTCGTATCTCTCTGTTCCTCCTTTCCTTTCTTCCCCCCTTCCTTTCCCTTCCTCTCCTTCCCTATCCTTCCTTCACCTCTCTCTTCGTATCTCTTTGTTCCTCCTTTCCTTTCCCTTCCTCTCCTTCCCTATCCTCTCTTCTCCTTTCTTCGCCTCTCTTTCTTCCTCCTTTCCTTTCTTCCCCCCTTCCCTTTCCCTTCTCCTCCTTCCCTATCCTCTCTTCTCCTTTCTTCGCCTCTCTCTGTTCCTCCTTTCCTTTCTTCCCCCCTTCCATTTCCCTTCCTCTCCTTTCTTCGCCTCTCTCTGTTCCTCCTTTCCTTTCTTCCCCTTCCATTTCCCTTCTCTCTTTCTTCGCCTCTCTCTGTTCCTCCTTTCCTTTCTTCCCCCCCTTCCTCTCCTTCCCTATCCTTTCTTCGCCTCTCTCTGTTCCTCCTTTCCCTTCCTCTCCTTCCCTATCCTCTCTTCTCCTTTCTTCGCCTCTCTCTGTTCCTCCTTTCCTTTCTTCCCCTTCCCTTTCCCTTCCTCTCCTTCCCCTATCCTTCCTTCACCTCTCTCTTCGCCTCTCTCTGTTCCCCCTTTCCTTTCTTCCCCCCTTCCCTTTCCCTTCCTCTCCTTCCCCTATCCTTCATTCACCTCTCTCTTCGTATCTCTTTGTTCCTCCTTTCCTCACCTTCCCTATCCTCTCTTCTCCTTTCTTCGCCTCTCTCTGTTCCTCCTTTCTTCTTCCCCCTTCCCTTCCCTTCTTCTCCTTTCTTCGCCTCTCTCTGTTCCTCCTTTCCTTTCTTCCCCCCCTTCCTTTCCCTTCTTCTCCTTTCTTCGCCTCTCTCTGTTCCTCCTTTCCTTTCTTCCCCCCTTCCCATTCCCTTCTTCTCCTTTCTTCGCCTCTCTCTGTTCCCCCTTTCCTTTCTTCCCCCCCCTTCCTTTCCCTTCCTTCCTTCCCTATCCTTCTTTCACCTCTCTTCGCCTCTCTCTGTTCCCCTTTCCTTTCTTTCCCCCTTCCCTTTCCCTTCCTCTCCTTTCTTCGCCTCTCTCTGTTCCCCCTTTCCTTTCTTCCCCCCTTCCCTTTCCCTTCTTCTCCTTCCCCCAACAAGCCGAGGAAATCATTCATTCGTTAGACCGAATTCGCGATCTTACTCACGCCTCTAATCCCTTTGACTGACTCATGCTTGACTCACTTACTCATGCGCCTTGTCGAGAAGAGCGCGTCCAGGTCTTTGGTTTTTTGGCTCCTTTTGACACCGGGACACTTGACGCTCGGCCTTCAACCCTCTCTTTGCGATGTTTTTATTTTATTGTTTTGATTGTTGTTGTTGTTGTTAGTTTTATTGTTTATTATTTTTATGATTTTCTTTTATTTTGCGATATTTTATTTTATTGTTTTGATTATTATTATTATTTATTATTTATTATTTTCTCTTTTTTTGTCTTCCATTTTCATCTACCCCCGTTTGCTCTTTCTTCTTCTTTCAACTTTCTTTTTTGCGAGATTTTTTTTTTTTTTTTTTTTTTCTTTTCTTTTTTTGTCTTCCATTTTTATCTACTCCCCATTACTCTTTCTTCTCTTACTTGTTCTGTATCTTTGTTGTTTAATCTTCCTTCTCTATTACCCTTTTTTTCTCTCTTATTTTATTCTCCCTCTTTTTCTTGTTGGTTCCTCTCCTTTACCATTATATTTCCTCCTCTAGTCCCCTCCTTTACCTTCCACCTCTTCTTCACCTTCCGTCTCTTTCCTCGCTTTCTACCTTGCATTCCCTCATTCTTCTCCCTCCCTTTCCTCTGCCCTTCCAGATTTCCTTCCTCCTCCTCCCCCTTATTCGTTCTCCTCAGCCTCTCCTCTTATTTCCTTTTAAGTAAAATCTCCCTATCTCCTTTCCTATTCTCTCTGGTTGTTCTTCTCCCCATTCTTTTTTCCCAAACCTCCTCTTCTTCCCTTCTTCTATTCCTTCTTATTCTCTATTCTCCATCTCCTACATTCTCTAACCTACACACCCCCTCCTTCCAATCCTTTTTATTCTCTCTTCTCTATCTCCCACATTCTCTAATCTAAGATCCCATTTTTTTAACTCCTCGTCTTTCATGTTATCACGATTTCTCTCCTTCCCCATTTTCTCTTTTCCTTTCACTCGATTCCTTCCCCACCCTTCCTCCCTTCCTCTTTCCCTTCTCTCGTTACCTCCAATTCTTCTCTTCTCTTTGTTTCCACATCTTCTCTCTTTTCCTTCCCTTCCCCGTTTCCCCCACTCCTCCCACCTCTTTCTCTTCCCCCTCTCTTCCTCCTAATCGCTCCTTCTCCCATGCCTTATATATCCCCCTCTTTCCTTCCCCTCCCTTAAATATTCCTCTTTCTATCCCTCTATGTGTCTTCCCTCTCATCGCCCCCCCTTCTCCCCCCCCTCCCCTCTATGTCTTCAGGGATCGCTGAATCAAAACAAAGTCACCGATATGGTTGAAAAGAAAAGAAAAAAGAAAAAAGAAAAAATAAAGAAAAAGGAAAAAAAAGAAAAAGGAAAAAAAAAAAAAAAAAAAAAGAAAAAAAAAGAGAACAAGAACAACAAAAAGAAAGAAGAAAAAAACCTTTTCCTTAAGGAGTAGACAGACTGACCCTAACTATAGATGTGATGAGAGTGTGATGGCGATGACTGCCGTGGTCGCCGTCTGAGTGGCTGTGATGACGCGTCTGTTGTGATGACCGAGGTTGGTGAGGATTGCGGGGATGAACCACCTATGTCTGATTGTGATGATAATCGCGGATGTGACTGTGATGTCTGTGATGGAGTATGATATCTCTGATGGTGTGAGTGGTGTGATGGTCGTGTTTGTGAAGACAGATGATAATAGATTACAATAATGACTATTTCAATGTCTAATACAATTAGAATGATTATCTAAGCAATTGTAGCGTTGATTCTCGCTTAATTATTTATAGTATTTGACTGAGTACATGCCGGTATATTATTATCTCAATAGATAATTGTTAATTCCTCCGACTGACCATGATTAACATCCTTCTAGTGATGACTGTTGTGATGACTACAGTCGCCTGACCGCCTCCGAGACTGTCTGCCCCCAACACCCTCTGCGTCAGTGGTTCATGGGCGCCTATTCTTAGTTTATGGATTACTGTTGATGCCTTTGAATCTCGAGCCAAGACCAGTTGGTGCCTGAGGAAGGCAGTCACACCTGCGGTTTACTTTCATTGATATTATCATTATAATTGTTGTTGTTATCGGTATTATTATTATCTTCATTATTGTTATCATCATTGTTTTTATTATCAGTATTGCTATTATTATTATCATTATCATTATTATTATCATTATCATTATTAGCATCATTATTATTATTACTGTTGTCATTATTATTATTATTATTACTATTATCATTTTTATCATTATTATGATTATCATTATCGTTGTTATCATTCTTGTTATTGGTATTATCATTATTAATCTTACTATCATTATGATTTTTGTTATGGTTATTATTATTATCTTCATCATTATTATCTTCATCATTATTATTGTTATTACTATTATTATTATTATTATCATCATCATCATTATCATTATTATTAGTACTAATATTATTTCTATAATTTTCCTTCTTATTATCATTTTTATTTTTATTGTTATTACTTTATTATTGCTATTATTATTGTTTTGATCATAACAATTATTACCAGTATCATTAGTACCAGTACCATCCTCATTACTATCATTATTATCTCCGCCAAGGAGGTTGTGTTTGTTTTTTGTAGTGTTGGTTAGTTTGTTTGTTAGCTAGTTATTTAAGATCTTTTTTAAAGTATCTATTAGCATTACAAGATAGAAAAACAAGTACGTTACCAGAAAGAAATTATTTTTTACGTAATTCTTTAAGTGTAAATGTCATTTTTGCAGCAGTGGCCCTCATGCCTTGGCGGAGGTATGCGGTCGCTGAGTCCTTCCATAATAATGATTATTATTGCTGTCATTATCATCACTGTTATTGCTATCACTATTTCTTTGGCTATTATCATATCATTATAATTATTATCATTATTGTTATTTTTATATTACCATTCTCATCATATTTGTTATCATTACCATTATCATTATCACTATCATCATCATTATTGTTATCATTACCGTTATCATTATCACTATCATCATCATTATTGTTATCATTACCGTTATCATCATCACTATTATCATCATTATTGTTATCATTACCATTATCACCATCATCATCGTCATTGTTACTGTTATCATCATCACAATTATTATAAGCAGTAGCAGCAGTAGCTTACTAGTATGATCATCATCATTATCATTACTGCTATTTTCCTTATTATTATCATCACCAGTATCATCATTTGTTTCTCTTCGTTCCATTGTTTAATAAGTAATACATGAAATACATATAACTTTAAACATCATATCAATACATCATATGTACTATTATGAAAATTTGAAAAAATCTTTTATAACATATGAAATGAAATATATATTGAACTTCTGTTTTTGTTGTTTTTTTTTTTCTTAAATTATCTTTTTCTTCCTCGATTATTAATTTTCTCTTTCTTCTTTCCTTCTTTTTGTTACATCTTTTTTCCATCCTTGATTCTTCTTATTTATTTATCACTTCTTGTTCCCTTTCTTCCTCCTCCTTATTATCGCCCTCCTGACCTTTCTCATCCTCCTTTTCTGAACATCTTTCTGTTTCCCAATCTTTTTTTCCTACCCCGTCTCCTCATACGCTCTTTACTTCTTCTATATATCTTGTTTATTCTTCTTTTTTTCATCTTCCAATTCTTCTTCATCCCCCTTTCCCTCTCTCCTTCTGCTTATTTTTTTTCTCTCCTCTTCTTCCGTCTCCCCTTCCTTCTTCTCCATATTTCTTTCCTCTCCTCTCTTCTTCTTCCTCCTCCATCTCCTTCTCCTCCTCTTCTCTTCTTCTTCTCTCCTTCTCCTCCTCTTCTTCTTCTTCTTCCTCCTCCTCCATCTCCTTCTCCTCCTCCTCTTCTTCTTCTTCTTCTTTCTTCCTCCTCCTCCTCCTCCTCCTCCTCCTCCTCCTCCTCTTCTTCTTCTTCTTCCTCCTCCTCTTCTTCTTCTTCCTCCATCTCCATCTCCTCCTCCTCCTCTTTTCTTCTTCCTCCTCCTCCTCCTTATTCTTCTTCTTCTCTTCCTCTCCTCTCCTCCTCTTCTTCTTCTTCTTCTTCCTCCTCCATCTCCTCCTCTTCTTCTTCTTCCTCCATCTCCTCTCCTCCTCCTCCTCTTTCTTCTTCTTCTCTTTCTCCTCCTCTCCCTTCTTCTCTTCCTCCTTCCTCTCCTCTCCTCCTCCTCCTTATTCTTATTCTTATTCTTCCTCCTCCATCTCCTCCTCCTCCTCCTCTTATTATTTTTTTCTCCTATTACGGCTATCATGAGAGTGACGGTTATATGGCCTTGTTTTATAACCAAAAGTCAAGATAACTTTCCCGACTAATAAATCTCTTGTGAAAATAAGAAAATATATTTTTATTGCTATCTTGCAAAAGGAAAATATTGTTAAAAGGAATTCATGAAACAAGATATAACTTATTTGAAATTTGTATTAATAGAAAAATAAAAATCGGAAATAGAAATGTATCTTAAATGAATGAGTGATTATGTCCAAAATTAAATTTAGATTAGAAGAAAAATGATATGAATTAATTATAGACAGTATCTGTGGCGTAAGTTGATTTATGAAATTCTGTTCAGTTTGGCTTCGGAGGAAAATTCTGATGAGGAAATTAATTGAGAACCGACGGATGGTTTGAAAACATGATCCGTTTTAATTTGCTTTTTTAAATCCTTTTTTCCTCTTCGCTCTTTCTCTTTCTTCCTGTATCTCTCTCTCTCTCTCTCTCACTCACCCACTCATTCACTCTCTCTCTCTTTCTCTCTCTCTCTCTCTCTCTCTCTCTCTCTCTCTCTCTCTCTCTCTCTCTCTCTCTCTCTCTCTCTCTCTCTCTCTCTCTCTCTCTCTCTCTCTTCTCTCTCTCTCTCTCTCTCTCTCTTCTCTCTCTCTCTCTCTCTCTCTCTCTCTCTCGCTCTCTCTCTCTTCTCTCTCTCTCTCTCTCTCTCTCTCTCTCTCTCTCTCTCTCTCTCTCTCTCTCTCTCTCTCTCTCTCTCTCTCTCTCTCTCTCTCTCTCTCTCACTCACTCAAATACACATGCGCGCGCACGCACAATGACAATAATCATAGCAGTAATGATAAAAATAACAATAATAATAATGGTGATTACGTTGATGATGATGGTGATGATAATGATGATGATGATGACGACAATTATAGGAGTAAAAATGAAAATAGTGGCAATAATCACGTATAGGAAAAAATAATAAAAACAGCAACATTGATAATATGAAATATTATGAGGATAATAATGATAATGATAGCAATAAAATGAGAATAATATTCACAATAAACGTGTAGCAGTGACAATGATGATAATGATAATAGCGATGGTGATAATAACGAAAACAATATAATAATGATAATAGCAATAGAGATAATGACAAATATAATTATCATAACCGTGGACTGTTTGTTCTGAAGATAATGTGGAGAAAAAGGAGAAAAGTATAAGCAAGAATAACACTAGCAAGAATAGATATGAGATAAGGGATAAAAATCGCAATTAGAACTGAAATTAATGAAATTTAAGTAAGTTCAAAATTTGAGGTGACCCTTTCTAAAGTAATAAATTACGACAATCAAAATTAATATAGGTACTGACTGAGGACATGATAATAAATTTTGTTACTGAAAGAAATATCTTACATTTCTATGACATCAATAGAACATTTCATTCAATGAATATCATAAATCACCAGTCGAGTTAAATTTCATTGCAGTGATGAGACGAAAAACAAGAACCTTGAGCATCAAAACAAGTTATTTGGGTTAATTTGTCTCTGCCATCCATGTCGGGTGCTGGGTTCTCCTTTCATACTGACAAAGGGATGAAACCGAAGGAATATTTCTATGGCCAAGGAAGTGAAAATAAGGGAGTGCACAACTAAGGGTGTTTGTTTATTTTGTTGTTGTTGGTGTTCACTTAATAAAAAGCATGTGTTTTGATTCTGATGCGGCGTTTGGTCTGATTTGTCGACTAAAGGTGATCTCTGTTTATGCTTTTGTTGACGATTTTCGTAAAAGAATTGAAAAATCTTTGTTTTTGTTCTTGTATCCTATATATGTACATATATATATATATATATATATATATATATATATATATATATATATATATATATACACACACACACACACACACACACACACACACACACACACACACACACACACACACACACACACACACAACACACACACAACACACACACACACACACACACACACACACACACACACACACACACACTCACACACACGTATACATACCTACACATATCTGTTCGTGCAAACACACACAATGATTTATAGAGAGGAATGTCCGTAGATTTTCTGTGATAGTTCCCCCTCCCCAAAAAATATTTCTTTCCCAACACCCTCGCATCTGAACGCTGTAAATCCTGTCAAATGATTTTGTTCATTCATTTGTATCCATGTTTATATATATATATATATATATATATATATATATATATATATATATATATATATATATATATATATATATATATATGCATACATACATACACACACACACACACACACACACACACACACACACACACACACACACACACACACACACATATATATTATTATATTGTCGTTATTTATTAAATTCTAATGATATTATCATCTTTTATTTATTCATTATTCTGTTTAGTACTACGTTTTGCTTCAGTGTATAAATTTCCATGTAAAGTGAAAAAATAAAGATTGAAAAATAGTGGTTTAAAACACTGAGGTATCGAGTTTCTCATTAATTTGTTGATTTTGATTTTGTTTTTTGTTTTTGTTTATGTTTTTTTCTTATTTATTATATCTATTTATTCCTTTTATCATTTTGTTTACTTATTTTTCATTGATTTGTTCATTTAAAGTTTCTCGTTTGTTTATTTATTAATTTGTCTTTTTACTTCATTTCTTCATTTATCTGTTTATGTTTTCATTTACCCTTTTATTAATTTATTTATGTATCTATTCTATAACTAAATGTCCATGCAAAGTATTAGTTACTCTTACAATTAGTGGGAATTTATATCGACGTAAAAAAGGAGAGAGAGAGAGAGAGAGAGAGAGAGAGAGAGAGAGAGAGAGAGAAGAGAGAGAGAGAGAGAGAGAGAGAGAGAGAGAGAGAGAGAGAGAGAGAGAGAGAGAGAGAGAGAGAGAAAGAGAGAGAGAGAGAGAGCATTCATTGTTATTACTATCAGAATAAAAAGGAATTTCTCTTTCTATCTGTGAACTTTTTTATTTACATGCAAAGGACGTATCTTAAAAAAATAATAATAATGATTATAATCATATCAAAAGCGACATGTGCCAACTAATCTGTTTTCTCCTATTCTTTATCATCATCTACTATGTCTTTTTTTCTTTTTCTTTCTTTCCCTTCTCCTTCTACGGCGTCTCCTTCTCCAATGACTTATCTTTCTTCTCCTTTATTTTTCTTATTCTTCTCTTTCTTTTCCTTTCCTTTTTTCCCCTTTAACCTTCTTCTTCTTCTTCTTTCCCAATCATCATCATCATTCTTATCATCCTTATCATTCTTATTATCCTTATTTCTCTCTCCTTCTATCGCAACAGAGGCGGCAACACCTACTCACTAGCATAATACGACATACCATCTTTATTTCCGTGGCATATCTCGCCGATTCTATCTGTGTCGTTTGTATAATATAAATAGGAAGTGATGTAAGCTGCTTGACGTATGAGAATGAGGAGTGGTGTTTTTTTTTTTTTTTTTTACTTTTAAGCTTATTATTATTATTACTATTGTTTTTTATAATAATAATAGTAATGATGATGATTATTATTATTGTTGTTGTAGTTGTTGTTGTTGCAGTTGTAGTTGAGGAGTGGCGTTTTTTTTTTTTTTTTTTTTACTTTTAAGCTTATTATTATTATTATTACTATTGTTTTTATGCATCATCACTATCATCATCATCATCACATCATCATCATCATCACATCATTTTGTTGCTGTTAATATTATTACTATTGTTATTATCATTATTACTATTATTATAATCATTATCATTATCATTATCATTATTATTATCATTATTGTTTTCATTATTATTATCATCACTATCATCATCATCATCACATCATCATCATCATCACATCATCATCATCATCATCATTGTTATCATTATCTTTTGTTGTGCAATGATAGCTTATGATATGCTAAATACACCATGATGGCCTGCAAGCTCTCACTCTCTCTGTTTATCTACCTATTTGTCTATTTCTCGTTTTTTTCTGTCTATTTGCCTTTCTCTCTCCCTCCCTCTCTCTCTTTCTTTCTCTTTCTCTTTCTCCTTCTATCCCTCTCTTTCTACCTATCTATGTATAATCTATGGATCTATTTATCTATCTGTCCATCTATTTATCTATCTATCAAGCTTTCCTTTTATCCTTGTATCTTTTGTCTTTTTTCCCTTTCTTTATTCCTTCGTTCTTAAGAAGCATTGTTGTTTATTTCAGCAAAATACGTAATTCCATAATGAAGTAAATTAATTCTTTCCATTTCATTTTTCTTTTTTGCTTCATGTATCATAAATATCATTATATTATCATATCCAAGCATTTTACTTCATTCCATTTCATAATCCACTTTTTTCCTTATATGTATGTTTCCTTCTTTCTCTCTATCTCTTATTCCTGTATTCTCGCTTTGTTTTTCATTTCTCTTTAAATTCATATGCCTCGTCTCAAACGGCTCTATCTCTTATTCCTGTATCCTCGCTTTGTTTTTAATTTCTCTTTAAATTTATACGTTCGTCTCCCCGACTTTCAAACGGACAGTCACACACTCTCCCTCTGTGTGGTCGATACGCCAATACCATTAACAATATGGTGGCATTTCGGAAACCTTTTGTATGGATCTGTACTTTGGATTTGGAATTTGTTGTGTGTGTGTGTGTGTGTGTGTGTGTGTGTGTGTGTGTTGTGATGGTGTGTTTGTGTGTGTGTGTGTGTGTGTGTGTGTGTGTGTGTGTGTGGTGTGATGTGTGTGTGTGTGATGGTGTGTGTGTGTGTGTGTGTTTGTGTGTGTGTGTGGTCGTCATAAAATCTTTTTATTTTTTTCTTCGTTTTTAAGACGAGAGCTTCTTAATCTATTCTTTGTATACTTGTATGTTTAGATATGTAGACGTACGTGTATGATACGTTCAAAAACAGACACGCACGCAACATGAAATACACACACACTCCCACACATACACAAACAAAACAAAACAAAACACAAACAAACAAAACAAAACAAAACACAAACACGCATATACACAACCAAACAAACACAAAAGAGAGAAAAACCTGCAACCTACGAGTGCAATCCAACCCCCAGTTACACTATTTGCAATTTGGAAAGCATACCCAAACTTTGCCATATAAGCCTCTCTAAATGGCCGAGGTTTCATCACCAGAACTGTTGCGAATATAGTGCTCTTACTGAGGACCTGGAACCGGGTTTGGGTTTCAGTGGGACGAAGTACTGCAGTTTTTTTTCGTTTTTTTCTTTCTTTCTTTCTTTCTTCCATTTCTTCAATTTTTCTTCTTCTTTTTTTTTGTTATATTTCTTCCAATTCTTCTCAATTTTCGTCAATTTCGCTATTTTTTTCTCCTTTTTTTTCTTTTTTGAGAATGATTTGAATGGATTAGTAATGGTGGTGGCGGTGGTGGTGATAGTAATGATAATAATAATGTTGATGATAATATAAAAACCAGTAACAGAAATACAAATCATGGTAAAACACACACATGCACACACGTACGCACACACACACACACACAAACAAACAACCAAATAAACAAACAGAAATACCAATCCTCTTCCTTTTCCATACATTTATTTCCATTGCACCTATATAATATATATATATATATATATATATATATATATATATATATATATATATATATATATATATATATATATATATAAATATGTGTCCATGCGCATATGATAAACAAACACATGCGAGTGTTCAGTCATAGGATACTTCAAAACAAATCTGTTGTCATAATTTATTTATAATTTAAGTGTTTATCTGGCAGGAGCAAACAAATATAATATATAAAGATATCAAAGTATTGATACACTATCAGTTATGCAAGTCAATGCTAGAAAAATTATTTACGGATTTAAACTCGGGATAGCTTAGATATTTGATTATATATGCTATACATTTATTATATCATTCTGTAGAGATGTACTTAAAATAAACCCTATGCATTTCAAAGATTGTATTTCCATANTAACCCATATATTATATCTTAAATTAATGATTAATTAATCATATATATATGATTTAGATATCGTGTGGTGGTTTATTGTGTGACAGTAGTATCGGTTGATGATTGAAGGGTGTATAATTACATATACATATATACATAGTACACATTATAGTTAGTAATATGTATGGAGACTTCACTACTATAATATATATAGGATTATTATATGGTATATATATATATCATATATGTATTAACTATATAATATAGTATATTATATAGTATTAACATATTTATATATATACATAGCATTAAGTATAATTTTATATAATATGCTATATAAATTGGTCATGTTATGAAATTGTATGCACATAATTATAAATTAATTAATATATATATAATATCATAATAGTCATAATTAATAGTACAGTAAATATTATTAACATATTAATATACATCACATACATGTATATGGTGCGTGCGTGCGTGCGTGCGACGGGGACCGCCTCCTTGCCTGAGAGCGGCAAAGTCACCTTCGGCGGCCGACGAAGGGCGTGAGGGTAAACCACATAGTTATAGTTGGGTGTCTGGCGGCGCCACCCTCCCCCTCCCCGTCTTCCCCTCGTTCTCCCCTCGGCCAACGAGGCCCAGATAACCTCCACCTTCTGCAGGACACGTTCCATCACAACTTTTACACGCTCCACCAAAATGTCTCGGGACCTCCTGTGTCCCTGCTCCCTCACCTTCCCTCACCTCGTTTGCCCTCATGTCTAACGGCAGGGTGTAGGCGTACAGGGCGAGGGGAAGGGGTGGCATCGGGCCCTGGAGAGGGGAGGCGAGAGGGGAGAAGGAGGGTGCTCCAGAAGGGAAGAGAGGGGGTGAGGAGCCTACTGGAGAGAGGGTAGGAGAGGGGAGGAGGGGTAGGGTGCTCCAGGAGAGGGAGAGGGCAAGGTACCTACCGGAGAGGGGGTGGGAGAGGGGAGAGGGGGAAGGGTGCCCCAGAAGGAGAGAGAGGGCAAGGTGCCTACCGGAGAGGGGGTAGGAGAGGGGAGAGGAGGGTAGGGCGACACGTAGGGGAGAGCGAGGAAACCTGCGTGGGCGGGAGGCGGCAAGGCAAGGCACGTCATGAAGCGAGTGTATTGTGAAAATGTACAATACAGAGTTTCTGTGCAACATTGTTAGGACGTACAGTAATGAGGGCGGGCGTAGGACAATGGGCCACAATAAGGGGTAGGGGGTATGGGGGTGGATACCTGAGCCGCCGTTCGTCATATTATTATATTTGCCTCCCGCCGCCGTTACAGCCTCTTCGCTGTCTGCCAACTGCCGCGCTCTGCACAAGTGTCCGTGGCTCCCGTCAGCCCGTATCGGTGTCTTATTCAATAGGGCTGAAATAAGGCGCGAAAGCAGGAATAAAATTGAATATTCATAAAGGAAAGCGTCAAAGCAGATTAAAAGATGAAAGGAGTAGAGAGGGTATGGATATATTAAAGAAGAACAAGGCATTTCAGTTTGAAAGGATAAAAGAGAGAGAGAGAGAGAGAGAGAGAGAGAGAGAGAGAGAGAGAGAGAGAGGAGAGAGAGAGAGAGAGAGAGAGAGAGAGAGAGAGAAGAGAAAGAAAGAAAGAAAGAAAGCTGCAACAGAGGACAATGCAGCTTGCTGGAATTGAGGACTGAGTGAAGTATAAAGAAAATTTAGAACGAGAGAATAAAAACTAGAAAGGCTAATGGAACAGAATTCGTTGTGGTCTTTATCCTCATGCGCGTTTCCTCTCCAGAATTATTAACCATTTTTCACTTGTACATCTTATTCGGCGTCCTTAAATACACCGATCACCCGCAACGGACTACCAGAAGCAAGAGATAAAGAAAGGAACAAGGTTAAACAAATATGAACGTATGTAAAGATTTTGCTTGCGTGGAGGAGGACCTCCTATTCGAATTATTCAGAAAAGCCCTGGATGATAAACAGATTTGTTTCAGCTCATGTGCATCTCCAAATGCAGAGTGGGATCCATTGTTGTTTATTGAATACCTCGCGTGCTGGTGTTTCCTCCAAATCTATTTCGCCAGCAAGTTTTAGACCACAAATGAATATTAACAACAGCATGTGCCACCCCGCAGCGATATGAGACATTCTCTTCAAAATGGTGTTTTCGGTTTATCAAGAGGTCGCAGCGGCTTAATGCATATACACATTTATTTTTATACATACACGGAGGTGTTTGTTCGAGCCTGCGAGCTGGCGCGGAGGCTGTGGAGACCTCTTTAATGTGTACCGCTTGACGTTCGAATTCCTGCTTCAACGAGGTCGGTGTCAGTGGTTCGCCGTGTCTCATTCCGTTGCTGGCGTTCAGTGAAATCGTCGTTAGCTGAGGATCGCTGGATTTGGGGCAAATTTACATACATTGCCATCGGTGTAAGAAGCGCGTGTTGCTCAGAAGGTCAGCCGCGTGGAAAGACCCTGAGCGTGATGCAAGTTCCACAGAAACCTTATGATGCAACACGATTTCTTTTTTCTTTTCTATCTTCGATGTGTCACCTTCGCGCGTCTGGGAATAATGAGCTTTCAGTTCATGACGCAGATGCACACGGCGCGATCACCCGCACAAAGGCCGAGGGCGTGCACGTCCGCGCGGCGCCCCAGGGCCATTACTCAGTACTTGTCGGCCGACAGGCGCCGGCGGCCGGGATAGCTAGTCCC
>NW_020872915.1:288523-310775 GCF_003789085.1 Penaeus vannamei
TATTTGCGAATAAATAATTACATTAGTCATTTGATCAGTCAGACGGGAAATTTTCAATATCTGAAAGTTTCTAAAAACGTATCTGGCAAGAGCCTTTATTAGAATTCATAAGGGATTTTGTTAACCTCAGTTCTTCCAGACCCTCAGAAATGGGCTTCTCTTGGCTTTGAAATATATATTTTCTCATGGGACACCATATACACTATTAAGTATTTAGCACAGCTCCACACTGAGTGCCTTGTCTCTCTGTCTATATGTCACACACACACACACACACAGCACACACCACAACACACACACACACACACACACACACACAACACACACACACACACACCACATCATATCACAAATATAATATAATATATATATATAGTATATATAAGTATAATATATATATATTATATATATATATATATAATATAATATTATACATATGTGTGTGTGTATACTATCTACCTATCTATCTATCTATCTATCTATCTATCTATTAGATTTATATCTATATAGTTATATACATATATATAAATATATATTATATATATATATATATAATATATATATATATATATATATATAATATATAAAAATATATATATATATATACTATATCTACTCTCTACCTATCTGCTATCTATCGATCTATATATATCTATCCATCTATCTATTATCTATCTATCTAATCTATCTATCATCTATCTATCTATCTATCTATCTATCTATCTATCTATCATTCTATCTATCTATCTATCTATCTATCTATCTATCTATCTATCTATCTATCTATCTATCTATCTATCTATTATCTATCTATCTATCTATATCTAAATCTATATAAATATATATACACCTTTGATTTTTTTATTAAAATTTGTTTACAGCACAGATTATACAGGCCACCAATGTGTTGTGTGTTTGTGTTGTGTGTGTGTGTGTGTTGTGTATGTGTGTATGTGTGTGTTGTGTGTGTGTGGTGTGTGTTGTGCATACTATATATATATATATTATATATATATATATATGTATATATATATAATATAATATATATATATATATATATATATATATGTATATATATATATGTATTTATATATATACACACTTTTGATTTTTTTTTTCAAAAATTGTTTGCTGTCAGAATACAGCACAGATTATACAGCCGCAAGTTCTAAGAAAATACTTCGAAAAAGCGATAAACTCTCTAAACACTTAAAAAAACAGAGCCATCAGCACTCTACTGTAAAATGACTTACACCAAACTAATCCTAAGAAATAGTCCTTTTTATAGATCTTTAACGAAGCCCGAAAACCCCACGGACAAGACACGTGATCCGTTGGGCCGAAATCACGAACGGCAGAGCTTCCACGAACTATTAAACGGGGTTGTGTTATGTGTCCACGTGGGTGACGTCACTGGCTTGCAAACAGAGCGGGGTTAAGAGCCCGTGACGTCCGCGTGGTGTTACGTAGAGGTCTATTCACTTTAGATTTTTTGTGGGGGGATGGGGAGGGGGGGTTATGGTGTATATGAGAGCGTTGTTGTGTGTTGTCATAGGAGCCTTTTTGTATCCCATAGGTGCTTCCTCTGCCTGCTTCTGTCTGTTCTCTCTTGTCTCTGTCTTTCTCTTTTTCTCTTTCTCTTCTCTTCTGTCTGTCTTGTCTGTCTCATTTTTCTCTGTCTTTTCTCTTTTTCTCTTTCTCTCTCTCTCTTCTTTCACTTTGCATGATTTTTTTCTAACTCTTTTTCCTTCCTTCTTAACTAACTCCTCTCTATCCTCCTCTCTTACTCTCTCTCTCTCCTTCTATTCTCCCTCCTTCCTCTCCCTTTTCTCTGTCTTTCGTTCCATCTCTCTCTCCCTCCTCCTCTCTCACTTCTTCCATCCTTTATCTTTCCCTCCCTCTCTCCTTCTTCTAATCTCTCCTCTCTCTCTCTCCCCGCTCCGCTCTCTCCCTACCTCCCCTCTCCACTCTAATGATATCCCCCTCTCTCACTTCTATATCTCCCTCCATCCTCCTTCTCTTCCCTCCATCCCCCTCCTCTCCCACTCTATACCTCTCCTCCATCCCTCCTTCTCCTCAATCCCTCCCCTCGCACTCTATATCTCCCTCCTCTCTTCTCCCTCAATCATCCTTAAGCTCTTCCCCCTCTTTCGAATCCCCTCCCTCTACTCCTCGCACCATTCCTCTCACCCCTCCCTCCCCCTCTCTTTCTCTCAACAGTGCTGAAACCCAGTAATTTGACCCGGGAGGTGAGGCTGTTAGACCCTCCGAGCAAACGACCAAGGAAAACATCTTGTAGAAAATTTAGTCAGGAAAACCCCGCTCGGTGACGTCTACAAGGCAGGGTCTTACGAAGGCGAAATTTCCGTTTTTTTATTGATTCATTCTTTTATTTCTTTTTTTTTTTTCGTGTCTGGAAGACGTGAGAGTTAATCGTTCGTCGGTCTTGTCTTTGTTTTTTGATTCTTCTTGTTTTGAGTTATTATCATTGTTATTATGATTACATTTTCTGGGGGGGGGGAGGGCCTATCTGTTATTATTTGTTATTATGATTTTAAAAATTGGGGGTCTATCTGTTATTATTTGTTATTATGATTAAAAAAAATTGGGGGTCTATCTGTTATTATTTGTTATTATGATTTAAAAAATTGGGGGTCTATCTGTTATTATTTGTTATTATGATTTTAAAAAATTGGGGGTCTATCTATTATTATTTGTTATTATGATTTAAAAAATTGGGGGGTCTATCTGTTATACTTTATTATGATTAAAAAAAAAATGGGGGTCTATCTGTTATTATTTGTTATTATGATTTAAAAACTTGGGGGTCTATCTGTTATTATTTGTTATAATGATTTAAAAAATTGGGGGTCTATCTGTTATTATGATTTTATAAAATGGGGGTCTATATTTATTTGTTATTATTGATTAAAAATGGTCTATCTCTTATCATCACTTTTCTCCTCGTGTCGTTTTTGTTAAAGTGATTTCGTTGTATGATAGATGAGTGTCTATGATATAGCATATTGTTCAGATTTTCCTATTTTTTTTCTTCACTTTATTCAATCCTATATTTTTCACTATTCATGTCATAATTTTTTTTACCTCGTTTTCCTTTTATATAGTCTGCTGTTCGCTATTTACTTTGTATCATCGATTTTTTCTTTTCTAGGAATATCCCTCGAAATTTTCGACATTTCCATCATTTTTCATATCAAAGCAACTTTACTTCTGATTTCCATACCATTAAACTATCAAATCATAACCACATTTTTCTCTGGATTTTCCCCCATTGCCACATTTCTACCATTCACGTATTTCACTTACTCACAAAATAGTTGATATTCACGCCAAGTCCCCTTCTTAATGGCGTCTCTCTCGGCGTGATGTTGATAAGATTTTTTTTCTTAGGGGGTGGGGTGGGGGGTGGGGGGTGGGGTGGGGGGGTAAAGGGGTAGGGGAGCTGGTTTGGTAGTACTGACAGCAGTGGTAATGGCAATGGTTGCATGAAGGGCGTGAGAATTGGTAATGGTAATCTTAGCAGTGATGGTAACGATATTAATGATAGGAATTGTGATAATGGTCCCAAAGATAATAATAATGAATTAATAACAATGATGGTGATAGTGTCATTTGTTAATGATTAATGATCAATGATGCTAATGATGATGATAATGAAGATAAATTTTTTTTAATGAAGATAAAAAAATGTTAATGAAGATGATGATGATAACCATACCACATCTACTTCTAGCATATTTTAACCATGGAGACGATAGTAATCATAATAATAATATTGATATTACATATCACCATGAAGAGTAATAAACATAATGAAAATGGTAATAATGACTATGATACTGCCAATGATGATGTAGATTGAAATAGCAGCAACAGTGCTAACAATAAAGATGATAATAAAACAAAATCAGCAATAATAATGATAATTACTGCCAATAAATAAATTCATGACAATGATCATAATAGTAAAAATAACAAAGACAATGAAAACAGTGTTAATACCAACAATCATGATGATAATGACAATAATGATAACGATATCAGAATGACAATAACTATAAAATAAATAAAAGAAAAATAATAACTATAATACTAACAATGATGGTGATAAAAATAATGACACTGATAACAAAGGTAATAGCAATTTGAGAATAACTGTAACAATGACAGTTTTATCAACAATAACATAGCAATGCTAATGATAACGATAATGATAATGCTGCAGCTGATGATAAGGATGATAGCATTAGTCATACTATTACTACTACTGATAATAGTGATGAGGATGAAATAATAATAGTAGCAGCAGTAGCATTATTACTGGTAATAGTATCGATAATATTCATATGGTAATTATCAAAATAATGATGATGATAATATATTAATAATAAATGATGAAATAAGTAATAATGATAATAATAACAATGATAATGAATATAATGATACTGATGAATAATGATATGAAAAGATGATAATAAATTAATAAGGATAATAATGAAGAATATTGATGAAAATGATAATAACGGTAGTAATAATAAATAATAAAAATAATGATAATAATAAATATAATAATAACGATAGAAATAACAACAACAATAATAATGGTAGAGTGGATCAATTATGATAGTAATAATGATGGCAATGATGATGATGATAATGATTATAATAATGATAGAACAATGATAATGGTAAAAATAATAACCAGAAGCACTCAGAGAACGCATACCTCCGCCAACTTAATAGGGGTAACTAATGCAATAATCTAAAAAATTCCTGGATCTGGATCATGATCTGGAGTACCACCAAAGAAAGAAAAGAAAAAGGAAAGAAAAAGAAAGAAGAAAAGAAAAGAAAAGAAAAGAAAAGAAAGAAAGAAAAGAAAAGAAAAGAAAAGAAAGAAAGAAAGAAAAGAAAAGAAAAGAAAATAAAGAAAATAAAAAGAAGAAAAAAGAAAAAAAAAAAGGAAAGAAAGAAAGAAAAAAAAATATATATATATATATATATATTATACATACATATATATATATATATATATATATATATATATATATATATATATACATATAATATATATATATATATATATATATATATATATATATATGGCATCTTGGGTTAAGACACGCTTCTGGTGAAAGCTTCAAAAAAAATCTATCCATACCGTATTAAGGGTATCCCGATAGCCAACAAACAAACAAACAAAGTTACTAACCAACGCTCCCAAAAACATAACCTCCTTGACCTAGGTAATAATGCTGATGATGACAATGTTTATAATAATGATAAGAATATTGATAACTAAAAGCACTCAAAGCGCATACCTCCGCCAGAACAATAAGATAACAATAATTCAAGCCCCCCCAAAATGTCCTTATCTTGCACTGCTAATCATGATAATAGCGAGTAATGCAATCAAAGAAAGACAGAAAGGAAAGAAAGAGAGAAAGAAGAAGAAGAAGAAAAATATATATCTATATGAGTTATCAACAATAATGATAATATAATAATTATAACAATAATAACGATATTGATAATAGTAATCATAAATATGACAATAATAATGACATCAATAATAATGATAATGGTAATAATAATAATAATAATAATAATAATAATAATAATAATAATAATAATAATAATAATAATAATAATAATAATAATAATAATAATAATGATAATAACAAATGATGATGATGACGAAGTTCAAAATAAAGATGATGATAATGATGATGAGAATGCCAACAATGATGATAATAAAAAATAGTGATAATGATCTTGATGGCAAGAAATACTGAAAATAATAACAATAATAATGATAATAATAATAATAATGATGATGATAACAATAAAAAGAAGAAATAATAATAAAGATGATAATGAGAACAATAACCATAATAATAAAGATGATAATGATAAAAATAACCATGATAATAACAATAATAATGGAAATAATGATGATCATGATAATAATGACAATAAAAATGATAACAATAAAAATGATGATAATGATTATAATTATGATAATGATAATGATAATAATAATAGTAATAATAGTAATAAAAAATAATAATAATAATAATAATAATAATAATAATAATATAATAATAATAATAATAATAATAATAATAATAATAATAATAATAATAATAATAATAATGACAATGGTAATGCTTAGTAATAATGATAAAGGTGATAATAATGATTATAATTATAATAATAGTAAAAAAAAAATAATAATCATAATGATAGTAATAATAGTAGTAGTAATAATAATAACAGTAATAATAATAATAATGATAATAATGATAATAATGATAATAACAAAAGTAATAGTAATAATAACAAGAATGATAAAAACAATAACGTCTACAACAATAATACTGATAGTAGTAATGACGATGATAATGATAATAGTAATAAAAATGATAATCATAGGGACAATAGTAATAATAATGAAAAATAATAATGATGATGATAGTGATAACAATGATAATGATAATGATGATGATAATAATGATAATAATAATATTAATAATGATAGTAATAATAATATAATAATAATAATAATAATAATAATAATAATAATAATATATAATAATAATAATAATAATAATAATAATAATATATAATAATAAATAATAATAATAATAATAATAATAATAATAATAATAATAATAATAATAATAATAATAATAATAATAATGATAATAATAATAATAATAATAGCAATGATAATGTCAATAATGAAATAATGGTAATGAAAAAAATAATAGTAATAATAATGGTAATGATAATGGTAACAATAATAATATTGATAATGATAATGAAAATAATAATAATGATAACAACAAAGCAACAACAACAACGGCAATAAATAATAATAATAAAATAATAATAATAATAATAATAATAATAATAATAATAATAATAATAATAATAATAATAATAATAATAATAATAATAATAATATAATAATATAAATAATAATAGTAACAATAGTATAGATTATGATAATGATAATAATAATGATACAAATGATGATGATGATGATGATAGTAATGATAATAATAATAGTAATAATAATGATAATAATATAATTATGAATGATAATTATGATAATAATAACAATGATAATAATAATAACAAAAATACTAATAAGGATAATACTAATAGTGATAATAATAATTATGATAATAACAATTATAGTAATAAGAGTTATAACAATAATGATGATAACAACAACAATAACAATAACAACAACAATAACAACAACAACAATAATAATAATAACTATAATAAAAATAATTTAGAGAGCGCATACCTTCGCCAGGAAATGGGGTCACTGATGCAATGAAAAATATTCACACTTAAAGAATTATCTTAAAATCCGCTCTTTCTCAAGTACGCCAATGACGTTCGTAAACATACCTTCATCGGCGGAAGTAATAAAAGTAATGATGATAATAATTATCTCTGTATATAGGATTAACTGATGCAATCATTAAAAAAAATCCCGGATCACCACCAAAATTTAATGGTATATAAGCTAGGCTAAAACACACTTCTGGCAAGAAAATCATATAAATCTATTCATAATTTTTTTAGTTATTCTGTTAACCAACGACCAAACGAAGTAACAAACAACCTCACAAAACCAGCGCTACCAAAAAAAACCTTCTTGGCGTAGGTAACCATGATAAGATGATCATATCTTTCTACAGATCGCCTGCTATTGGCCCGCCCACGCTGACCACCCACGCTGACCTGGGCAACCACGTGACGAGGGAAAGGTTCAGTAATTTAGTAAAGGTGAAAGGACTGTGTGTTGTGTGATTGCCCTGCGCACACCTCGTCACGTGATCAGGATGGGGCGGTGGGTTGGCAGAGGGAAGAGCGGGCACGTGCTGGCAATGTGGGTCTTGCTTCCGCATCGGTGTCAGGGAAGGAAAATGGGTTGGGGTAGGTTTGGGTGGGTTGGGAGATCAAGAAGGGAAGGTGTGGGTGAGTGAGCGAGGCTTCAGGATATTATGAATGGGTCGGAGCGGCGTGTGCGGGAGAGCACGGTGGCGGGGGGTGTGGGTTGGGGGATGGGGATAGGCTGGGTCGGAGTGTGGTCGGAGCGTGGTGGAGGGATGGGAGGAGGGTGGGGGAGAATGACGTGGTGGGTATGTGCCCGCCAGACTTCTAGACTAGTGTTGCGTCAGATTTTGTAAGATGTTCTAAGATACACCTATTGTGTCCTCGATTTCTGGTAAATTTCCGTGGATTTCTCCCGTCATTCAGCTTGCATTGAAGGGAATATATCAATGGGCCTGTAACGAGAATAAGCATCATACAAGCACGGCCAGAGGCGGGCACGTGGTACAAACATGTTGTGACAGGTAGAGCGTGCGCAGGGAACACAGCTGCCTGGGACCATATCTCTCGTATCAGAATGACCTGTCATGTTGGCCGAAGGAATGTGTGTTTTAATATAGGAGAATGAAGCGAGAGTGAGATAAAGATAAACATCTGAAGTGTGGTGTAACGCTGCAGCGAGCAGAGGGGGTGCGAGCGGTATAAGACGCCGCCGTGAGCCTCCCGCAGCCAGTCTCGCGGCGACCCTGCACGCTCTCGCGACCCGACACGGACGGACCTGCCCAGCGCCGCCGCCTCCTGGTCACTCGCCGCCCTTGTGACGCGACTTGTGCTCGTTGAGGACGACTGACCCTCGACCGTTGTAGTTATAGTGCACAGTTCGTGCTCAGAAGACTTAGAGTGTAGTGTGATGCATCAGGTGCTGCTGGTGCTACCCCTGCTGCTGCTGGCCCTGCTTGTGCCTGCTGCTTGCTTCCACGTGCCCTCTGTCGAGTCCGTGACTGGCCGCGGCGGTCAGTCCCTTGAGGTGTCTCGGGATGCGGTAGCGGTCACGCCCCCCGCCCGCGCTCGACCCCTCCCGCCTTCGCCGCGCCCTCCGAGCGCTCCTTGACCTCAACGACGGGGAGCTGCAGGCGCTGATGGCGGGGGTGCCGCCCCACACCATGGCGCCGCGCATTGCCCCCTCGACCGCCTTCTTCCTGGCCGGCAGCCGAGCGTACCTGGAGCGCCTTCAGACGATTCTGTCTACCTCAGAAGACACGTCCTTCAGCCAGAGCACGTGGAACCCAAAGATCGCGCGGCGCCGCAAGAAGGGCCGCTCCGCCAGGTACGACGACGAAGACGTCCGGAGCTCGGAGGCGGGCGAGTCCGAGAACGACCCCGACAGCATCCTCGGGGCCCTGACGGAGCTGTCTGCCTACCTAGCCGGCGAAGGCGAGGCCGGAGACGCCGTCGTCCAGGAGCGGTCTCGGCGCTCGCACCACGGGCGAGGGCGCAAGCACCAGACACAAGCACACACGTCGCGGCAATACGAAACCCATCATTATCTCTACTACCTGCGCTCAGGACGTGAGTACATTACAATTTCTAATTTACAAAGTTTAAAAAAATAACAAAAATACAACTACAGCGACAGTACAAAAAAAAAAAAAAAAAAAAGACAACTGCAAAGACTAACAACACGAGTTATAAACAACGTGAAATCCAGCCAGGCCTCACGTCCATTCACAAGGACCGTCCCCCTCGCTCGCTGCCAGGGAGGCTCGCGCAGAGTCCCGGCAGCAAGAGTGTGAGAGTTGCCCCTTCATTTACACGTTTTTAATAACTCGCTTGTGCAGTCTCGCATGGCCTCATTGGCGTATTTATTACCTGGATTATGAACGCTATGGAGTGATGCCTCTCGCTGGATTATTAGATGGGCAAAAAATTAAATTAACGAAGGGGAGGGAATATGCTGGTATACCTGTGGATCTGTTATGATGCTAAAGGTGATTCGAGATTCTAAGTACTCGTCTGTTCAGGCCGATGGTGCACGTTTGCTAGAACATGGAGCGTACGTTTTTAATGCCTAAACACGGACAGATGAATGAATAACCCTCCCCCTCCTCCCTCTCTTTTCTCGTTTCGCCTGCTTGCTCTCGCTATGTCTCTTGTTCTTTCTCTCTCACTCATTTTCCTTTCTATCTGTCTATATCATACGCTCACCTGAATATCTGGCTATCTGTCTATCTACCTATCTATCTGCTTACCTGTTTGCCTGCCTATCTATCTACACACACACACACACACACACACACACACACACACACACACACACACACACACACACACACACACACACACACACACACACACACAGCCTACACATATGTCTTTTCTCCCTTCTATATCCTCTTTATTTTACTCTCCTCTTCTACCCTCTTTTTAAAAATCTTCTTCTGGTTCTTTCCATCTTTCCCTTTCTATTCCTTCTTCAACTCCCCCTACTCCCCTTTCTCCTCCTTCTCATCACCTTCCCCTCTCTCATTCCTCTTTCTCCATCCTTTCACTTTCCTCAAACTCCACCCCCTCCTTCTCTTTCCACTCACTTTCTCTCTGCTTTTCTCCTCCTCTGCCCTCTCCTTCTTCCTCCTTTCCTTCCCTGCACTTCCTCTCTCTTCTTCTCCTCCTCCTCCTTTCTCCCGTTCCTTGCACCCTCCCCCTTTTCCTCTTTCCCTTCCCTTCACCTTCCTTGCCTTTCTCTCTCTCCCTCCCTTCCTCTTTCCCCTCCTCCTCTTCCCTCCCCCTGTGGGTACTCCCGCGTCATCAGCTGGCCACTTTCACCTGATAATAGTAATGACGACCAATAGATTGATGTCTCCTGAGCTCTCGCTGGAGTGGCCACGGAAGTCGTTCGGGTCTTATGACATTTGGGTTGCTGGGGAAGAAGGGGAGTATGTTGCTTGCTATATTTATATGTATATGTATATATATACATTTTATATATGTATATGTTTACACACACACACACACACACACACACACACACACACACACACACACACACACACACACACACACACACACACACACACACACACAACACACACACACACACACACACAAACACACACACACGCACACAAATACACCCACCCCTAACGAGGCAGCGTTGTCACCGCGGAGTGCCAGGCAAGGGTGCCACGCGCGACGGACAGTGACACAAGACAGTCGCCGAAACAAAAGACAAGGAGGGCGTTTCTCTCCTCCCTCCGTCGTAGGAATTCGTTCATTAAGAGCAACTCCGGCGTTCACCTTTATCGGAAGGAAGAACTCTTAACTGCTGTCATTTGCCCATATATGCTATCACGGCGCTGGGCAGAACTGCTTTTCAAGTCTACGTAAAAAAAAAATTATCATCATCACTTGGCAGAACTAATAGAAACAACTTTCAAACTGCTTGTAGACTTCTCATTACTAGTCAAACTGAAATTAAATTGCCAAGAAAATCGTGATATGGTATGAACGCAAACGGATTTTGTCCCGCAAACTAACCCAAAAAGTGAAAACGACATTTTTGCCGTGACAAACAACCAGCATTTCTAAATACACACAAACAACGCTAAGAAGCCGAAGAATAACAAGGCCAAACCGCTAACAAACCCCCGACACTTACAAAACGCCACTTAGCGCCTTAGAAACTAGCACAAACTACTTGAAAAAACGCTAACTTCCTTCATTAACTAACAAGCCAAATCGATAACAAGCCTAATACCAAACGAGGATATTTCAAACAAGGCTAATCACCTCTTTCCGAATGCGCTAACAATATATTTTTAAAGAAAACACTAACAAACCTGAAAAAACAGCTAACTAACCCCAAAAGCGCTAACACACCGCTAGTTGATAGACAATATGAACGAGCACGTAAGGGAGGAGAAAAGACCAAGTTTTTCTCGTTTTTATGCTATTTCATGTTTTTATTCGTCTATTTTTGTCGCTTCGCTTTCTTGGATTGTCAATTAGGTTTCGTTTCTTTTGTGTCGAAAGGACTGCATTTTTTTTTATTCATCTTTCGCATTTTCGTGACTAGAGCAACGGTTTAAATGAAGAGAAAGAGGGAGGGAGGGAGGGAGGGAGGAGGGAGAGAGAGAGAGAGAGAGAGAGAGAGAGAGAGATAGAGAAAGAAGGAGAAGGAGAAGGGGAGAGAGAGAGAGAGAAAGAGAGAAAGAGAGAGAGAGAGAGAGAGAGAGAGAGAGAGAGAGAGAGAGAGAGAGAGAGAGAGAGAGAGAGAGAGAGAGAGAGAGAGAGAGAGAGAGAGAGAGAGAGAGAGAGAGAGGAGAGAGAGAGAGAGAGAGAGAGAGAGGAGATGTGATTGCAAGGGCAAGAAGACACGGGAGAGAATGAGAAAAAAAATCAGAGAAAGGGTGATAACAAAAGAAAAAGAAAGAGAGAAGAGGACAGACGGGGAGACAATTTTAAGGGCGGAAATCCCGTGCAACATGTGTTGACTTCGTAAATGTCACTGGAAAACTATCTTCACTCCAGATCTTCATAATGGTTACGTCACCAGCGTACCGACATACATTATACACAGGGTAACGGTATTTAAACGTGATAGAAAGATAAATGATATGCAAATTACACGAAAAGGTTAGAGACAAACTTAATCGGGTCAGACTAATTAGCTTTTTATTTCTGTAACCCATTATATTTGATCTTTTGATGAGGCTGTCTGCCACAAGAGGGCGGGAGGTAGGTGACGGAGGTTAATGGAGGTTGGTAAGGGAGGAAAAAAGGAGGAGGAGGGGGAGGGAAGGAAGAAAAGGGGGGTAGGAAGAATAAAGGCAAGAGGGGAGCGATAGAGAATGGGGGAGGGTGGCACAGGGAGGCAGGGAGGAGGGAGGAAGGGAGGGAGGGGGGCGGGAGGTGAGGGTGGGAGTGACAGGGAGGGAAGGGGAGGAGGGAAAGGGAGGGCAAGGGAAGCGGTGCTGGAAGGGAGGGTGGTGTGTGTGGGGGAGGAGAGGAGGGGAGGGGAAGGGGAGGGGGGGAGGGGTCACAGAGGTGGGCAGTCAATAAAGTTGCAGCACCGGGAGAGGTGCGGGGGCGGATGTTATGAGGGCTGCTGTGCCCTTCTCGCCCGCGCGACTCCACCTCGCTCTCGGTCTCTCCTATCTGTTTCTCGGTCTCCCTCGGTCCCCTCCAGTCTCCCTCGGTCCTCTTCGGTCTCTTCGGTCTCCTCGGTCTCCTTCGGTCTCCAGTCTCATCAGTCTCACCGATCGCCTCCGGTCTACCCCGGCCTCCTCCGGCTTCCTTGGTCTCCTCCACTATCCTCCGGTCTCCCTCCGCCTTCCTCCGGTCTCCCTCCGCCTTCCTCCGGTCTCCGCTTCTCTCCTCCACTATCCCCGGCCTCCTTCGGCCTCCCCGACCCCGCCAATACCCCCGACCTCCCTCTGTCTCCTCCAGTCTCACCCGATCTCCTACGGTCTCCCTCGGTCTCCAGTCTCTCGTGTCCGCCTCACGCTCGTCATTGATCACGGAGGTTGTCTCGCTCGTATCATTATTGCATTTGCTTCTTTCATTGTCCTCCCAGCTGGCGGTCCGCGACTTGATAATTTTTTTAAAAGTGATTCCGATATCAGGTGTCGGACGCGACGCATTTCATTCATGGAGACTCTTGTTTCTTTCACTTTACGAAATGGGGGATAAAATGAAACCGTGTGTGTATGAGGGCGAGAGAGAGAGAAAGAGAAGGAGTGAGAGAGAAAGAGAGAGAGAGAGAGAGAAAGAGAAAGAGAGAGAGAGAAGAGAGAGAGAGAGAGAGAGAAAGAGAGAGAGAGAAAGAGAAAGAGAAGAGAGAGAGAGAGAGAGAAAGAGAAAGAGAGAGGAGAAAGAGAAAGAGAGAGAGAAAAGAGAGAGAAGAGAGAAGAGAGAGAGAGAAAGAGAGAGAGAGTGAAACAGAGAGAGAGTGAAACAGAGAGAGAGTGAAACAGAGAGAGAAAGAGAGAGAAAGAGAGAGAGAGAGAGAGAGAGAGAGAGAGAGAGAGAGAGAGAGAGAGAGAGAGAGAGAGAGAGAGAGAGAGAGAGAGAGAGAGAGAGAGAGAGAGAGAGAGAGAGAGAGAGAGAGAGAGAGAGAGAGAAGAGAGAGAGAGAGAGAGAGAGAGAGAGAGAGAGAGGAGAGAGAGAGAGAAGAAAGGAAGAGAGAGAAGAAAAGAAGAAATGGAGATAGAAAAAATGAATGAATAAAAAAAAAGATTCATCCGGAAGACCGTGCCACGTTATGTGTGTGTGTAACATTGATTACCTATTCTCACTGAACTCGAGGTGGTTGCTGAGGTATCGGGGGCGAGAGTGTCTCCTCCACCCCTCCCCTCCCCTCCCCTTCTCCACCCCCGAGAGTGTGTCTCTTCCCCCACCCCCCCTCCCCCTCTTACCCCCTTACTCCCCCCGAGGGCTTGGAAGGGAGTATCGGGCGGTTAGATCACAGCAGATACGAAGGGGCATGAGTGCGTCTTTTGTGCTGCGAAGGGAGACGTCACCGAGACACCGCTAATCGAGCCCACCGCCCACGCTCCGAGGAGAGAGGGGGGCGGGGGTGAGGGGGTGAAGGTGAGGAGGGGTTAAGAGTGAGGGTGAAGGGGGTTAAGGGGGAGGCTGGGTTAAGGGTGAGGGTATGAGGGGGTGAGGGTGAGGGGGTTAAGGGGAAAGGGAGGGGTATGAGGGGGTGAGGGTGAAGGGGGGTTAAAGGTATGAGGGGGAGGGTGAAGGGGGGTTAAGGGTGAGGGGGTATGAGGGGAGGGAAGGAAGGGAAGGGGTATGAGGGGTAGTAAGGGTGAGGGGGAGGTGGAAAGGAGATGATGAGAAGAGTGGGAAGAATAGGATGATGATGATGAGGAAGAGAAAGCAAAGAGGAAGTTCGTGGAGGAGGAGGAGACAGCGAAGACGAGGAAAATGGGGCATATGGCAGGAGGAGAAGAAGAAAGAGAAGTGGCAGAAGAAGGAGAAAGAAAAATAGGTGGATAGGGAGGAGAAAGACAAGTCAAAGATGAAGAAGGAGAAGAAGGAGACACAGGCGGAGGGGGGGAGAGAAGGAAGAGGAGGAGGAGGTCCTATCGCGCCTGCAATACCCCGCGCTGTACCTAATGGACGGGCGCCACTCTGACTTATGAGGCACCGCGGGAGGCATTGTAGGATTTCGAGGGATGCGTGACGTCATTATTTCGATCGTACGGCCCGACCTGAAGTCTCCTCTCACGGCCCGCGGAGAATGACATGACGCGCTTGATATGACTCCCAGCTGACATGACCCGCTCGCAGCTGACATGTTGATATGACTCGCAGCTGACATGACTAGCGGCTGATATGACTCGGCGTTGATATGACTTGCAGTTGACTTATCTCGCGACTGACATGATCTCTACCAGGGTCCTTCTTTCGCGTTGCCAAAAAGTGATCGAAACCCGTGCAAGGGCCCCAAAGCTGCCAAAAAGTAATCACACTGACACAATACCCGGGTACAAGCGCCTGCAGATTCGAACTATAAAGAAATAGATATTTTTCGAAAAATAAATATACTGCGAGTGTACTCAGGAGCTTTTTTTTTTTTTTTTTTTTTTTTTTTTATTCGAAAATTAGATAAACCACTCGTACCCAGGATCTGCAGCTGCCAATAGGTGATCGATCCCGAATCATGGTCGGTTTCTTAAGCTGTCGTCGATGAGTAGTCATGGTAGCAATCATTCTGGAATTGATTTACACGCGGTCTTGTATTAGCCTGCCAAGAAGTGATCACGCCGGGGATCTAAAGGTGGCAAGAAGTAACTGCAAAGAAATCTTACTCCGAGTCGAAAGAATTTAAAAAAAGCCGATTTTCCCCGATTTTTTAACGAATTTCCCGGCCCACACTTTGGAACAAAAGAGAAAAGGTGTTTTGAGAAATAACAGAAAAGTTAGGCTATCACCAACAACATTATCATTAACAACAACAATGATAACAAAAAAGCATAACAAACTAAACAGAAAAGCAACAACCCCCCCACACCCGCCCCAACTTCCCCCCAACACACCTCTCAAAAAAAAAAAAAAAAAAAAAAACGTCAAATTCCACTCCATCAAGAAGCATAGCCGTCAAGATGGCTGAACTGCCTTTAGAGTGCCTCTGAGTGCCTACGTGGTCGCTCTCACACCCAGCCTCCCAATCTCGCTCATCAGCTGATTGCCTCTCGCTCGCCACCGGTAGCCTTGCTTGCCTACCTCTAATCCCAGGGTCCTCCTCGAGGTAATCAATCTTAGTTGATAAGGACGAGGGATTGGCTGGAGATTAGGTGGGGGTGGGGGTGGGGTGGCTATTTACATCGGTTGTATGGCTGTGTATATTTTGTAGGCGTATCGGTGTATCAGTTTTTATTTTGTTGTTGTTATTATTATCATCATTATTATTATTGTTATTGTTATCATTATCATTATTATTAATGTTATTAATATTTTTATTGTTATTATTATCATCATCATTATTATTACTATTATTATTAATGATAATTATTATTATTATTAATGATTATTATTATTATTATTATTATTATTAGTAGTAGTAGTATAGTAGTAATGTAGTAGTATCATTATTATCATTATTATTATTATTGTTTATTACCATCATCATTAACATTAACTCCCCCTCCCCCCAGAGTGCCCCGAGACCGCCGACGGGCACCCCAAGATGTTCTGCCCGTCGCCCTCGGACCAAGGCGAGTGGCGCTGCATCGAGGACCTGGACCTGTGCGACGGAACGCCTCAGTGCCCCGGCAAGGAGGACGAGGCACCCACGCACTGCCTCTTCCATAACGCCGTAAGTGTCTTAGTGTTGCAGTCTTGCACACGCTCATATGCACGTGGCTACGCGGGCTGGAGTGCATTCACGTCCAGCCACGCGTGGCCGGATATAAATGCGTATAAGCATAGGTTGCACATTTATATACACATACATGTATACACACACACATAGACACGCACATACACATATATACATGCACACACACATACACTCACACACACATAGACACACATACACATACATACATGCACACACTTAGACTCACACATACACATACATACATGCACACACACACACACACACACATTAGCGTTCACCTCTGCTTTCCAGCTGCTCCCACACGAGCAGGTGAGCAGAATGAACACAGAATGAAACAGGATCGCATTCCCCCAAATAACCAATGGCGCTTCGGTTGCAGATGCGGATGCACTTGGACGAGTTGACGAAGGTGGTGATGTTCAAGCTGGCGTGAAAAGCTGTTTCACTCATCACGGAAAGAATTCAGGTCGAGGAACACCGAGGGCGGGAAGGACTCGCACAGCCGTGCCCTCCTCCTCCTCCAGCGTCGTCGCGAGGGCCGGCCTGGCGCCCCAGCCGCGCCCCGCGACGCCCACTCTCTCCAGCGGCGAGGCGACGGCGGCACTCAAGTCTTAGGCCGCGCCCGAGAGTCGTCGCTCTGGCCTGCGTAGCGGAGTGAGCGGCCGGTCGGTGCGTCGCGGAGGCGTCGCACTCCGGCGTCGTGGTCGTGGGGCCCTCGCCACCCTCGGCCGACCCACCCTCATCTGACCCACCTCGCCCTGTTCCGAGGCCCACCACGCCGGCGCCACTCGACGCTCCTCCCCGCGGCGCACGTCTCATCACCCTCGTCTCCCCGTCGGTTTGCCCGCAAGAAACGCCTCTTCCACTTCTCCGAGACGCTGCAAGGCGCGGCCTTCGCGTCCTCCTCCGGACAGGGTTTCTTCCGGCGAATCATCCCCGAATTTCCCCGTTCTTCGTTTCCCCTCTTCCTCTCTCCTCTCTCTCCGGCTCCTCCCTCGCTCGGTCTGCCAGGAAAGGCCAGACGGAAGGGACCCTGTACTAGCTTACCGTGTCCTACGTAGCCTCAAGGTTGCCACGGCAGCCCCACCCTTAGTGAAGCGACCCAAGACAGAGCTCTAAGCTAGGTGGTAAGGTCTGGCCTGGGTGCTCATGTAGTAGGGGAGGCCAATGTAACTTTATTTTTGTACACATAAATGCACTTCAAGAATTTTATACCAACTTCCTTTTTTATGCTTGCAGCATTGCAACTTGTAGGGTCTGTAAATATTTTACTTAATATTTTGATATTTTAACTTATTTCTAATTTATTTATACATAATTATAAGAATAGTTTATGTTTTTTACAATTAATTTATGTCATGTACTTATTATATAAGACCAATAAATTATTATATGTGAACTTTTTATCAATTCTAAACATATATATAAATAAATATATATATATCTCCATCATCAAGCGTGCCTGCGATAAGAATGACCGTTCAGCATCATTGTGTCAACTGAGAGAATGTTGTTAGTGTTGCATCATCTTCCAGACGTGTTAGATAGGACAATCTTAGCCTCTTAGCGGGCCGCTCACTTGGCCTCATTTGAAGGAAGTAGCGACTTTAAAACTGTCATCCACTTAAAGATATATATACTTAAAAACCGATTACTTCAATCACTAAGGAAATGGTTCACAAGATATACCGGTGGTGCCCCCCCCCCTCAAAAACAGAAAAAGAAAAAAAAATATCGGGTTTCGTAGCCTAGACAGTATTGCCATTTTTATTATTTTTTCTCTAGTGAAGTTAAATAGCGCATTCCAAAACCATTCCTCAAACAGTGGAGATAATCCATGCTTTACAGTGCATAGACTTTTAAGTGGAGGTCAATTTTAATCGCCCGAAAGGAGCGGCGGTTCTTCCCAAATGACTTATACCTAGAGACCCGCGCCCTCAGCTCGAGCGGCTTGGGAAGGTCAGCACTAGTTACTTGGCTTGTTTTCCAGCCTCGCAACCAGCCTTGATCTTGTCTTCGTTTTCTATGGACGTTTATCTTGGCTCATTGTTTCGTCTCTCGATATACACATATAACCATCATATCATTGACATATATATCCGTGTATGATAGTATGCTATGTAATAGATATGTATAACCTATTGTATATCAGCAACAGCTTTTGTTGTTTTTTGTGATATAACTGTAGTTTATTTTTGAAATGATTGAGAGGGAGAAAGATAGAAAGAGAAAGAGAGAGAGAGAGAGAGAGAGAGAGAGAGAGAGAGAGAGAGAGAGAGAGAGAGAGAGAGAGAGAGAGAGAGAGAGAGAGAGAGAGAGAGAGAGAGAGAGAGAGAGAGAGCGAAAGTAATTCTCCTATAATTGATGTGATGCTTGCATGTTCCAAACTTAGAGGCGCCAACGTACTTCACAGTTGCGATTTAGGCACACTCTCTCAAGCCACCTACAAGGGCAGGGAACAAACCCAGGCTCGGGACGTGGTCTTCTGTCACATTTCGCACCCGAGGAAACGTACCATTAAAACCCAGCCTGTGCCTAGTCTGAGTTGAATCGCTGTGCTTTCACAGCTATATCCTAAGCTGAAAGAAGGAAAAGGTGAAAAATCTTTTCCTTCATCATTCCATCGTGAAGAGGAGGAGGAAGGGGGTAGTTACCCTGCCCTCCCCCCTCCCCCTCACCTCTCGCACCTCTCCACCTGCCTGACGCGACGCGCGCCAGCACCAGGCTCAGCGCAATAAACTTTGAACATAAGATAAGCAGAATTTTCTTCACCTTCTACACTGCTCTATGTTAGGAATATCGGGGTTCACTGTAGGGTGTGCGGAGTAACGTAATGCACAGGAAAAGGATGAAGATTTGTACTAAACATGGTAGAGTTGATATGAAATTTAAACCCATCATGATAATAATTATGAAAGTGATCATAGGGATACTCACAATGCTACTTATAATGGGATTAATCATAGTGAGAGAAGTAATGATGATAACAATGAAGATGAAAATGATAATGAGAAGGATAAGTAATTATGATAACCGATATTATGAAGATAATGACAGTAATGGTAATGATATCGTTAATGAGCTCAGTGATGATACTAATCACTGATAATAACTAGAATAAAAACTGTTATGGTGACAATGTCAATTATCGTGAGTGATCATGATTGTGATGGTAATGATAATGATGACGGCAACAGTAATAGTTGTCATGATAACTGTAATAAAGAGACTATTACAGAAACATAATTATCAGAGTAATAATAACAATTGGTATTATCATCATTAATGGTAAAGATGAAAATGATAATAATGTTAATGATAGTAATGATAGTAATGATAATGATGACGATAATGATAATGATTAGTGATGATGATAACAGTAGTAATGATAATGACGATAATCATATTTGCAATAACAACAAGAATAACAATGATAATGATATCAGTGATAAACAGCTAATCAAGCAAGCAAACAAACACAACCTAACAAGAAGCAAACAACAAATACCTAACTGCGAGCGAAAAACAACCTACCCAAGCAAAATAAAAAACAAAAACAACATAACATAAAGCAAACAAAGAAAACAACCTAACATTAACCAACAAACAAAAACAACCTGACGTAAACAACCAAACAAAAAACCTAACAATAAACAAGGAAACAAGCAAAAAAAACTGACTATAAACAAAAAACAAGCAAAACCAACAAACAAATCAACAAAATCCCCCTGGCAATGAACAAACAAACAAACAAGCAAAAACAACAAACAAATCAACAAAATCCCCTGACAATGAGCAAACAACAAACAAGCAAGCAAAAACAACAAACAAATCAACAAAATCCCCCTGGCAATGAACAAACAACAAACAAACAAACAAGCAAAACAACAACAAATAAACAAAATCCCCCTGCAAATGAACAACAAACAAAAAAACAACAAGCAAAAAAACAAAAAAACAAAATCCCTGGCAATGAACAAACAAACAAACAACAAGCAAAAAACAAACAAAAACAAAATCCCCTGACAAAGAGAACAAACAAACAAGCAAGCAAAAACAACAACAAATCACCAAAATCAACTAACAATGAGCAAACAAACAAGCAAGCAAAAAGCAACAAACAAGTAAAATCTCCCTGACAAAGAGCAAAACATCAACAACAACAACAAATCACCAAAATCAACCTAACAATGAGCAAACAAACAAGCAAGCAAAAGCAACAAACAAGTAAAATCTCCCTGACAAAGAGCAAACATACAAACAAACAACAACAAACAAACAACAAAATCCCTGACCATAAGCAAAACACAAAAACAAGTCGACAAAATCCTCCTGACCGTGAGCAAACAAACAAACAAACAAACAGAGGGCAGACAGGTGCTGACATCTCTCGGCGTGTAACAAGACCCTCGGGGAGAAACGTGACGTCACCCACGACAGAAATAGGTCATTATTCTAATAATATTGCTAATATTAGAGACGACACTAACGCTATATAAAAAAAAAACGAAGATAATTGAAAAGTTCTAAATGGAAGAAACATTTAGAAATATATATATATAAGTGAATGAGATTGATTATACTAGTTTTGATTAATAGTAAAAGGAAAAAAAATGAATGAGATACAATCATATCTATAATACGGATTCTTATGATTCTAATAGAGGAAATGAGAGGAAAATCTTTGAAGTGGTCATTGCAATGAAGTGAAGTGAGATGATCTACGGTAATTTCTACCCACGTTTTAGATATGTCGTTTCTTTTCTGTACTGTGAAATATATTGCTTCGGGAGATTCTTGGAACTGTGGAATTAATTTCAATCCCTTTGTAATCTTTCTCTTACTCTGACGTCGATGACAGTGTTTCTTTCAGCATTTACTGAGCAAATATGTATATGATTGATATATATCTGTTTCTCTGTCTCTGTCTCTGTCTGTCTATCTGTTTTGTCTCTGTCTTTGTCTCTCTCTCTCTCTCTCTGTGTTTGTCGTAAAATTCTCTCTCTCTCTCTCTCTCTCTCTCTCTCTCTCTCTCTCTCTCTCTCTCTCTCTCTCTCTCTCTCTCTCTCTCTCTCTCTCTCTCTCTCTCTCTCTCTCTCTCTCTCTCTCTCTCCTCTCTCTCACTCTCTCCTCTCTCTCTCTCTCTCTCGCTCTCTCTCTCTCTCTCTCTCACACTCACTCACTCACTCTGGTCTCACTCTCTCTGCGCGCGTGTGTGTCTGTTTGTCGTAAAAATCTCTCTTTCTCTCTCTCTCTCTCTCTGTATGTTATATGTATATGTATATATATATATATATATATATATATATATATATATATATATATTATGTATATATATATATATATATATATATATATATATATATATATATATATATATATATATATATATATATATATATATATATATATATAGTGTTGTATATATATATCATATATATATTATATATATATTAGTATATATATATAATGATTCTATTATTAATTATAAATATATGTGGAAGGCCGTGTGTTATATTTTTGTTC
>NW_020872915.1:322352-324852 GCF_003789085.1 Penaeus vannamei
GGAGGAGAAAAAGGGGATAGATGAGGGAGAGGAGAAAGAGTGAAGAAGGAAGAGAAAGAGGGGAATGAGGAGGTACAGAAAGAGGAAGGGGAGAAGAAGGAGAAGAAGAAGGATGAGTAGATGGAGGAGAAGGAGAAGAAAGAAACGGAGAAGGAGGAAAAGAACTAAAGAGAGGGAGAATACGAAAAATAAAAAAGTTGAATAAATAAGTAAAGTTGAAAAGAAAGAATTTAAAGAGAATACTTGTCATAATGCTTAAGTAAATACTACTGCTTAAAAAAAGAAAGAAAAAAAGAAAAGAAAGTGATTATTACGGCTATCATTAACACCACTAATCCTAATGACCATAAATGAAGACATTACTTTTACTTATGGCACTACTATTGATACTACTATAATTACCACTGTACAAGTACTACTGTTGTTGCTTAAAAGTAGTGGTACTATGAAAATATAAGAAGAAATAAATAAATAAATAAAAAAATAAATAATAAAAATAAAAATAAAAATAAAGATAAAATGAAAAAATAATAAATAAAATAAAATAAAATAAAAATAATAAATAAAAATAAGAGATAGCAACAAAGAAGACGAAGAAGAAGTAAAACATGAGGAAAAAGAAATTATGATGATAATTGCGGTTTTTTCACTTCAGAAATTCATCGTCCGATCATAAAAGATTAAGAAATTGCTAGTTAGAATATTCAAACGATTGTTTGTTTTGAATCATAACTTTAAAAATCAAAGCCGCTAAGAGTGTGCGCACACACACACACACACACACACACACACACACACACACACACACACACACACACACACACACACACACACACACACACACACACACACACACACATACACACACACACACACAACACACACACACACACACACACACACACACACACATACACACACACACACACACACACACACACACACACACACACACACACACACACACACACACACACACACACACACACACACACACACACATACACGCACACACGCATATCCCCTAACACCCCCACCCCCCCTCACCCACCCCTCTCCCTGATCCCCTTTCCCTAACTTTACCTTAAACTCTCCCCTTCTCCCCCCCCCCTCTTCCCCCTATCCCTCCCCAGGTGACGTCAATCCATCACCTTGAAGGAGAGGGAACCTGGAGGGGGCGGTCGGGGGGAGGGGAGGGGCGGGGCATACAAGCGATTCCGTGCATCCGTGCACACGCATATGTACGTGCAAGGTGTATGCACACACACACACACACACACACACACACACACACACACACACACACACACACATATATAATATATATATATATATATATATATATATATATATATATATATACATATATACATACTGTATATATATATATATATATATATATATATATATATATATATTATATATATATATATATATATATTATATATATATTCATATGGATAGATAATAGATAGATAGATAGACAGATATAATATATATAATATATATATATATATATATATATATATATATATATGTATGTATATATATATATGTGTGTGTGTGTGTGTAAATATATATACATACATATATAGTGTATATGCTGCGTGTTCACACATCTATACATACATGGTGTATATGTTGTGTATGCATATATACGTACATAGTGTTATACATATTTATATAAGCATAGGTAGATGAATACGCATATATATAATCGATCAGGCATATATATATATATATATATATATATATATATATATATATATATATACTATATATATATATATATATATATATATATATATATATATATATATTATTATATTATATATATATATATATATATATATATATATATATATATATGTATCCAGACAGACACAGACACACACGTACACACACACAAGAACCCCCCCCCCTCCCACCCAACACACACATCCACACACTTAAATACACGCACATATGCACACCCAAACCCACACGATTTATATGAATGATTAATATTCGAGAAGAATTTGGTACTTAATCTAAATTTCAAAAGTTGGAGGCAGAAAATAAGGGAATGAAAAATGAATGAGATACAAAGGGTAATGGCACTGAAGTGTGTGTGTGTGTGTGTATTTGTGTGTTTGTGTTTGTGTGTGTGTGTGTGTGTGTGTGTGTGTGTGTTTTGTGTGTGTGTGTTGTGTGTGTTGTGTGTGTGTGTGTGTGTGTGTGTGTGTTGTGTGTGTGTGTGTGTGTGTTGTTTGTGTGTGTGTGTGTGTGTGTGTGTGTGTGTGTGTGTGTGTGTTATGTGTGTGTCTGTGTCTGTGTATGTGTGTGTGTGTGTATGTGTGTATCTGTGTATTTACGTGTATTTGTGTGAGTTTAGAGGAAGCAAAATAAATAAAGACAGACACACACACATCCTTACGAACAGACAGCCAGACAGATTGACAAACAGACATCAAGAAAACACAGAAAAGGAAATTTTGATAAACGTTCGGAAAGAGAGATT
>NW_020872915.1:357140-359640 GCF_003789085.1 Penaeus vannamei
ATATATGTGTGTTGATCACGCGCTAATTATATATTTATGTGTG
This sequence comes from Penaeus vannamei, assembly GCF_003789085.1. Taxonomy (NCBI): domain Eukaryota; kingdom Metazoa; phylum Arthropoda; class Malacostraca; order Decapoda; family Penaeidae; genus Penaeus; species Penaeus vannamei. Next base: position 357,184 of record NW_020872915.1, read on the forward strand.
TGTATGTATGTATTGTATGTATGTATATATGTATGTATGTACGTATGCATATATATGTATAATCTATATGTATATGTATATTATATAATATATATATATATATATATATATATATATATATATATATATATATATATATATATGCATGCATAGTGTTAGTAGTGATGATTATGATGATACTGGTGATAGAGATAGTGTTAATAATTGTGATGATGATCATGATAATAAGGATAATAATAAGGATAATAATGATAATAAGAATGGTAATGATAATAATGATTGTTATTATAATCATTATTATTATTTTATTATTATTATATTATATTATTATTATTATTATTATTATTGGTATTATTATTATCATTATCATCATTATTATTGTTATGATCATTATCATATAATAGCAACAATGATACTTATAATAACAATAATAAAAAAAGAAAATTTAAACAATAAACAATAAACAATAACTTAACCATCCTGCCGGTATCATCTTCCCATGAACAAACCCCCAGGTTCCTTGTGCAAGAAGGACATCGAGCTCCTGAAGGAATGGGATGCCGAGAAGCTCCCCCACGACCGCCGGATGCAGCTCTTGGAAACGGGGCGCGTCGAGATGAAGAAGCTAGGGGCCAGGGTGCGCGAGGCCCTTCCCCAGTTCTTCAACGAAAGCATTCTGAATCACAACATTTCGGTAGGCCTATCGATTGGTTTGTTGTTGCTTTTTCTTGTAAAGTGGGCTTTTTTTTATTCATTATTTTTTCTGATGTTGCTTTGTTTGTTTCTTTCTTTCTCTCTCTCCTTCTTCCTTCTTTCTATTCTAATTCGTCGTTATGGTTTCAGTCTGTATTATTCTTTCTCTTGATTATTAGTATCCCTCTTCTTTTTTCTCTTTATAACCGTCTTTATTTTTTCCTTCTTTCTTCTTTCACTGTTCCTTCGTAAAAATCTTTTTTTTTCTTCTTATCTTCCCTCCGGTCTTTCCATCTTTCCATTCCTATGCCTTTTATCCTCGTTATCCCCTCTTCTCCGCTTCTCTTATTCTTCTCTTCTACCTCTTCGTTCTTTTATACACAGGAAGAGAGAAGATGCACAAGCAAAGAATGAATGTATACAATTTATTCAGAGAACTTTCAGGGAATTTCATCACTGCTGTCAGGTCATAAGTATTTGTAGTTTCATCATCGACCATGTATCTGTTCTTCTCTTCCCTTTGTTCCTAATTCGTCTCTCTCAACCTATCTGTTCTCCTCTTCCCTTTGTTCCTAATTCGTCTCTCTCAACCTATCTGTTCTTCTCTTCCCTTTGTTCCTAATTCGTCTCTCTCAACCTATCTGTTCTCCTCTTCCCTTTGTTCCTAATTCGTCTCTCTCAACCTATCTGTTCTTCTCTTCATTTTGTTCTTAATTCGTCTCTCTCAACCTATCTGTTCTTCTCTTCATTTTGTTCTTAATTCGTCTCTCTCAACGTGTCTGTTCTTCTCTTCACTTTATTCATAGGTCGTCTCCCTCAAAGTATCTCTTCTTCTCTTCATTTTGTTCCTAATTCGTCTCTCAACGTATCTCTTCTTTTCATTTTGTTCCTAATTCGCCTCTCTCAACGTATCTGTTCTTCTCTTCATTTTGTTCCTAATTCGTCTCTCTCAACGTATCTGTTCTTCTCTTCCCTTTGTTCCTGATTCGTCTCTCTCAACGTATCTGGTCTTCTCTTCCCTTTGTTCCTAATTCGTCTTTCTCAACAAATCTGTTCTTCTCTTCCCTTTGTTCCTAATTCATCTCTCTCAACGTATCTGTTCTCCTCTTCCCTTTGTTCCTAATTCGTCTCTCTCAAGCTATCTGTTCTCTTCTTCCCTTTGTTCCTAATTCGTCTCTCTCAACCTATCTGTTCTTCTCTTCATTTTGTTCTTAATTCGTCTCTCTCAACGTGTCTGTTCTTCTCTTCATTTTATTCATATCTCCCTCAAAGTATCTCTTCTCTTCATTTTGTTCCTAATTCGTGTCTCTCAACGTATCTCTTCTTTTCATTTTGTTCTTTCACTTGATTTTGTTCTTAAATCGTCTCTCTCAACGCATCTGTTCTCTTCATTTTATTCATAGGTCGTCTCCCTCAAAGTATCTCTTCTTCTCTTCATTTTGTTCTTAATTCGTCCCGTTTTGTATCAACTTGTTATCACTCACCTGTTCCAGGTATGGTCCACGAAAACCGATCGAACCAAAGAAACTGCAAAAGTTTTCCTGGAAGGCTTCTCTCCCTTACAGAATCTGGAGAAGACAATCGTAGTCAAGGAGCGTGATAGGATAATGCAGGTAAATCGATTTGCAGAAAGAAAAGAAAAAAATATATTTTTTTTCTTCTTTTTTCTTTTTTCCAAGGTTGAATTTTTCTATATTTATCCAAAGCTGAAGTTTCTTATATCTAAATTTTATGCCATTGCAAACTCAGAAGTATTTTTTTTTT
>NW_020872915.1:362140-364640 GCF_003789085.1 Penaeus vannamei
TGACTACCCTCCAGGTCCACTTTAAAACTCCCCAGTAGTCCAATGATCACCCTAGGGTGTTTCATTTGGACAGGCTGAGGGAGGGAGAGTGTGTCCGGGGGTTTGCTAAGGCAATTTGGTCGCTTCACAGCGCTCGACAATCTGATGGATCCTGTACAATTGTGGGACACTTTCAAGCACGAAACGCTTGATGCAGCTCAAGAATCGATTGTTGAACACCCAAGAGCATGACAGAATTTTATCTAACAGGAGACCCTGGATGCCACGGATGCTTGTCGTGTGGCTCGTTTGACAGGGGATTGGGATTTGCAACCTCAGGTGTGCAGAACTCAGTCACTGTAAAGAAGGGACAAGAAACAGGAGTCTTGTCAAGGAGGTAGATGGCCATTTCTTAGTAAATGACCTCGTCCTGCATACTAAAGCCTGAGAAAGCTGAACTGCAAACCCTCTTCACAGGTGACAGCAGTTCACTTAGTAAGTGGCCAGATCGTCTCAGGTCCTGTTGTGGTGTGGGAGCGTTGGGATGAGTATTTTGAACAGTAGTACCAGGTTGACTCACCATCAGTTAACATGGATGCTGGTAGTGCTAAGATTCCGTTGCCGGACCTACCCATTAGTGAGGATCCACCCTCCCAAACTGTAGTTGGGAGGGTGATCTTCAAGCTTGGAGTCATTGTAGAGCACCTCTGGGCAATATCAAGGTTACTGATCTTGACTTTGATGATGATGTTGCTATTCTATCTAAGTCTTTGGAAACCTTAGTGGTGGCTCTGGATGCATTTAGTAATGAAGCGTAGCCCTTGGGTCTAGGGGTTTCCTGAACCAAGACCAAGATCCAAGATTTGGGGACTTGCTAGGTGAACCTGCTTGGCCGGTAAGTGATTGTGGGGAGGACATCGAAGTCACAGAGAGCTTTACATACCTTGGTAGTGTAAATCATACCTGTGGGCAGTCAGACTAGGAAGTCAGCAGACGGATTGGCCTGGCAGCAAGGGTCATGAAGTCTCTTGACAAGAGTATTTGGTGAATCCAATACCTGTGCAGGCTCTGATAATGCCAATTTCGCTATGCGGTAGTGAAACCTGGGCATTATGCATCGAGACAAGATTCCAGGGTACTGCTTAGCCTCCAGCTTCCAATACCGTATAGTTAAACAGGCAGTGTCAGGGCCTCGAAGACACGTAGCTTGGTCCTTCTTTGCAAGTACCTACATCTTCAAATACTCTTGCCGCGAGAGTTCATGACCCTGTTGCCAGGCCAATCCGTCTACTGTTTTCCTGGTCTGATAGCCCAGTTATGAACTACACTACCAAGGTATGTAAAGCTCTCTGTGACTTCACTGTCGTCGCTGCAGGCACGTACCGATCAAACAGGTTCTCCTAGCAGGCCCCCAAAGTCCTGGATTTTAGTCTTGGTCCAGGAAATCTCTAGACCCAGGTGCTTCGCTTCACTGTTAAATGCATTTACAGCCACGACTAGGCTTTCCAAAGATCCAGATAGATTAGCCACATCGTCAGCAAAGTCAAGATCAGTAACCTTGATATTGCCCAGAGTTGCTCCACAATGAGTTTGGACAGTAGCTCTGCCCAGTATCCAGTCTATACAAGTGTTGAAAATTATTGGTATAAGGTCACAGCCTTGCCTCACTCCTGAACCAGCAGGAAAAAAATTGGGCAAGCTCCCCCCACACTTTACAGCACTTTCAGTAACAATATACAGGCTTGCTATTAATTCAGTAATCCTTGTAATTCATCTCAATATCAGGATCTCCCGGAGTGATTCCCGATGCACCACATCGAACGCCTTCTTGAGGTCAAGTAAGATGTAAACAGCCTATGACCGAGCTCATGACAGCGCTCTACAATGACTCCAAACACCAGGATATTGTGGACTTAACAGGAGTGAATCCAGATTGCTCCGGCCTCTGGTGTCTCACCAGGTGGTCTCTGATACATCTCAGAAAGATGTGAATGAGAACCTTACTTAGTATACTTAGAAGAGTAATGCCTCGATGATTGCTGCAGGTCCATCGATTCCCTTTCCCCTTCCAGAAAGGGATGACCACACTCCTCAACAGGTCAAGGAGGAATGATACCAGATTTCCAGGTGGCAGCCAGAACAGCATGCAAAGCCTATGCCATAGGTTCACCACCAACCTTTAACAGTTCAACTGCCTTCAGCTGGGAAATTCCCCTCTAACTTCAGTTAGAGTGGGGGGATCCTCATTGATGGGTGGGTCCAGGTACAACTGCTCACAATACTCAGCCCAACGCTCCTGCACTTCATCAGGATCTGAGATTATCTGACTACTTTCTGAGCAGATCAATTCTTGAGCTGCATCAAGCCTTTCACGCTTGAAAGTGTCCTACAGAAGTACAGAGTTCCACCATGTCGCCGATCGGTACAAAACGACCAGAGATTGCCTCAGCAAAACCTCCCTTCTTCAAGCTGTCTACATGAAAAACCCTTGGGAGATTGGGGATTTTTGAAGTGGACGCGG
>NW_020872915.1:374640-377140 GCF_003789085.1 Penaeus vannamei
TAACAGTAATAATAGAAAATATATAAAAAAAAATAATAATGACAATGATAAACAACAAAAACGATAATAATGAGAATTAAAATAATACTAGTCAAAAAGATAACGAACAGATAATGATAGCAATAATAAAAATGACGATAACAGTGTATATGACTATGGACAAACCGGTAAGTTCCGTCCCTTGAGGAATGCGAGTCGACATAATGAATGTGAACTTTGACCTTTTGCGACAGAGGAAGACAGAGGGCGGGGGGGGGGGGGTTAGAGAGAGAGAGAGAGAGAGAGAGATAGAAAGAGAAAACTATGAGTAGTGACGAGAAAGCAATCACGCACAGATATAGACAAACAAGCAAATGACTATCCTTATATTCACACGCAATATACAAACAATTAACGCACAAGCATACACAGGTGCAGTGTGCGCGTGTGTCTGTCTCCCCCCCCCCTCCCAGATCTCCTCTCCCCCTGTCTCCTCCCTCCCTATTCCTCTACTTCCCCTCCTCCCCCCCCCCTTATTCTTCTCCCTCCTCCACTATCTCTCTCCCTCCCCTTTTTCTTCTTCCCCTTCTTCCTCCTCCCTATCCCCCTCTTCCACCTATCCTTACCTGTAGCCCTCCCTCTCCCATTATCCCCTTCTCTCTCTCCTCCCCTTCTCCCCTTCTCTTCTCCCTCCGCTCTCCCCTTCTCCCCTTCCTTCCTTCTCTCTCTCTCTCCCTTCTCCCTTCCTGCCTTCTCTCCCTTTTCCTCTTCCTTTTTTTTTTCTTTCCCCCCTTCTCCCTTCCTGCCTTCTCTCTCTCCCTTCTCCCCTTCCTCCTTCTCTCGCTCCCCCTTCTCCCCTTTCTCCTTCTCCCTCCGCCCTCCCCTCCCTTACCCCCCCCCTCACCCATACCCCTCCCCCCCTCGACACATTCATAATTCATTTCCTTGTCCGGACTCGTGCATTCCGCCAGACACTCGATATTGATATATGATTTGCCTTTTTTATCTCCCTTTTTGGCGCTTTTATCTCCCTTTTTGAGATAAGTTTAATGCGAGATCGGGATACAAAAGCATGGTTTCTGCTGGGAATTCTGTCCTAACAATGGCGGCCATCTGTTTTTCTCGCTTTTGAGGTATTCAAATCAAACTGGTTATCCTTAGTCATTGACTGGGTTATATATATATATATATATTTTTACGTTTCTGTGTATTTGTATATATATATATATATATTATATATATATATATATATATATTATATATATATATATATATATATATATATATATATTATATGTATATATGTATGTATGTATATATATATATATATATATATATATATATATATATATATATATATATATATATATGTATATATGTATATATATATATATATAATATATATATATATATATATATATATATACATATGTATGAATGCATGTATACATATAAGTATATATATGTGTGTTTTTTATTAATATATGATATTTGTTTTTCTTGTTGTCTTTTCTATTTATTTTTTGTGTCGCTTTATCCTTTTCTTCCTCGTCTATCCTATTTACTTCATCTTACACTTAACCTTAATCTGTAGTACCAATTTCTATGTATTACTTTTTTAGGTTAACTGTTATCGACCGAGCCTATTTCTGTTTTCGGAACTCTATGAAAAGTGTTGCGTTAAAACCTACAACAAAGATCATTCCGCGAGAGATGGCAGTCTTTCCATCAATAGATTTCATTTTTTATTCATGGTTAAGGCGACGAAAATAGTATCCTCACATTTGAGAACGGGCGTAAGGGGGGGAGGGGTGGGGGGTGGCAGGATGTTTGTGCCTCTGGACGGTTTGGGGATGGGGGGGGGGAGTTCGTGTATACGTATTTGTTTGTGTGTATGTGTGCGAGCGCGTGTGTGTATGTGTTTATTCGTTCAGAAGTGTGTCGCAGTTAACTGGTGCCTGTCCGTGTGGTTCTAAATGGCATTTTTAATATCAAACGGATATATTTTTTGTAATCTTTTTGTTTTCTTGTTTCAGATATGTATTCCATAATCCTTTTTTTGTAATTTTATACTCTTATCCCTTATAAAACAGTCAAAATGCTTCTGGTTTCACTGAACATCTCCATGCACTTGTGAGAGAGCGTTCGTGTAATGAAACATAATTTGCGGATTAACGCGCATATCGTGAGGCAAGGAACGTCGACTTGATTCTTATCCACGAACAGCTCAGCAGGGATATAGACGTGATACAGAGGAGAGCATAAGGTTTTATCTCTGTTTCCTTATTCTTTTTTCTGTCTCTGTTTCTTGGTCTGCCTGCTGCCTGCCCTTCTCTCTCTCTCTCTCTCTCTCTCTCTCTCTCTCTCTCTCTCTCTCTCTCTCTCTCTCTCTCTCTCTCTCTCTCTCTCTCTCTCTCTCTCTCTCTCTCTCTCTCTCTCTCTCTCTTCTGTATGTGTATCACCTCATACCCATAATGCAATCTTCAACACAAATTTCCCTCTGATTATACTCTAGAGGATA
>NW_020872915.1:389640-399640 GCF_003789085.1 Penaeus vannamei
GGGAGTCTACATTGGAAAACAGTCTGCACTTCAAGAGATAGATGGAGGTGTAAATCGATGAATGCCATACTGCAATTATTTCATGTAGCTGATGACTCAGAGCATTTTTAAAAGATTTTTCAAAGTTCATGCCATAATCTTTAAACTCTTTAACTAACCACCTACAAAGTGTTTAGATATTATTTGGAGGTGATTCAGCATTTTCACTACACCAACACACTTCAGGTCCCAAGTGTACTGGAGTATGGAAATTTCAACATGTAGCAGTGATGGGGTTGGTATTAGTTGTAGTAGTAGCTATAAAAACTACTGTTAGTAGTACTGATAGAACTGTTGATTTTATTCGATTCCACCTTTTTCTCCTCCTGGTTTTGATTTTCTGTGCAGATATTGTAATGGTAATGATAGCAACAAAATTAGATATTATTTATAAATTTCATAGGCTCAGACAAATAAAAGTTGTCCTTTTTTGAACAGAAAGAAAAGGATAACTTTCTTGCCTGCTTTCTATTGTTGAGGACTTTTCATGTCAGAATCTAATTGTTTACTTGAAAAATTGACAGTGTAGAATGATTGTACTATAGGATTATATATTAGTGCCTAACCCTTCCCCAGAGCCTTGGAGTTCACTGTAATGTTCATTAATGGGATTTGTGACGAGTTTGAGAAGGGAACGGGATCGGAGAGGCTTGACCACCTGGCAACAGAAGCTTACAATGTCACCCTGAAAAAGTACCACAAGTGGATTGTCCAGAATATCTTCAAGGTAGGACTCAAAGATTCAGTAATTTTTCGTGTTTTTTTTAATTCCAGTATATTTTGTTGGAATCTTGATGACTTTCCTTCCTCTTGTTCTTCAATAGTATTTATAGTAGTTATTCAATAGTATTATGAAAAAGTAACTTTTTCCGATTTCCAAATACTTGTTTTGTAAAGAATATTTTTAATGCAATATGCTTGACCTTTTTTTTTCTCTCTTTCTCTTTCTCTCTCTTTGTTTATTTGCAGTACAAGAGACAGAAAGAAACAGGGGTGCACATTCAAGTTCTTTTTGGGGGGATAAAAGAATAGTATACTCTGACCATGAAGAGCCATATTTTGTGGACCAACTAATTGCATAACAAATTTATGTGATCTTTTTAACCTTAAGGACCAAAAGAGCTTGTACTCAACAGAATAAACTTTTTAATATCTTGAACATAAACAATAACAACATGCGGCATCAGATGTTTAAATTTCAGAAGGAAGGGATTGTTGCTTACACCCATGAACATAGTGCATCACACTCAAACTTTTAAACTGAATTTACATGATTTTTTTCAAACTTAAATTTAAAAAAATATTTTCACTTAGATCAATAAACTTTCCACCATATGGACTGATATATTCCAAGTTTTTTTTGTTTAAGATGTGTATTGGTTGCTAATCAAAACAGCATGAGCAATGTGACATGGACTGACTTTTCTCTAGCTGTAAAATTTCTTGGACTGAAAATTTTTTTAGAGGTTGTCAGACCCTCCCCCCTAATGTGCGCCCCTGGAGAGAAATATAGAGGGACACTTTTACTTTTTAGAGCTTATTTGAGGTTCACATTACATAAACATTTTCCAATTTTTATGATGTGATGTTTTTCTAAATTCAATATTAACCACTGAGCTTCATTTTCAATTACAGATGCTCCTTTGAAGTTTCTAGGAATAGAATATGATGTGTTGGTTTTATTGACCATATTGTGGTGTAGGGAAGTTATTCACTGTTTATATGTTGTTGTTTTTAAGACGTTAAGCCAATGGATCTTGTTTTCCCCATGTGGTCAGTATATGGGCATTAGGCTTACTGGAGTGGTGACTCTCCCATATGTGTGGCTTACAGGCCTCCCATATGTGTGCAGTGTCAAGACTTCTTACCTCCTCTTTGCATTGTTAAAATCTCTTTTTCTGTGTAAGTGTTTTTTGCTATATCAAGAAGGTAATAGTCTGTTTTCTTTGCACAAATGCCATATCAGACCTCTAGGTAGGCAACAACTCTGTGCAGTGATAATAACAATAAGAAACATTTTAATTTTTTAAATAGATTTATATTCATTTTCTGTAATACACCTTGTGCCACTGGTCACAGCGGGCAGGAAAAGATTGTGAGCATGGAAATAGTGTCCAGTGCTTTTCCAGCCTTAACTCATGATGGTACATTCCACCCTCATTTACTAGTAGAAATAATGCAAGAGCCTCTTTTGAAATGCATACTAAAGCTAATCTTCCTCCAAGTGCTTTCTGAATTAGCGACAATTTATTCTCATTACCATGGCTATGCACTAAATCTTTCATGACAGTGAATTCCCATCACCCTGGATCCAGATACTCAAAAAAATCCATAAAGTTAAGGCGCACTGGAGGCATTAACTGCCCTGCTGCAAACTAAGTCAAGGCCTGGCGGAGGCACCAATTCTCGGACTTGGCTTCAAATTCACAAACATACTTTCTAGTAACATATCCCTCCCCACCTTAAGACATTGCAACACCATCAGTCACTCATAAACCATAAATACTGATCAGTTAAGTTGTTTGTAAGTGCCTCACTGTGCTGAGGTGAGCATGTCGTCGTGGGAAATTTTGGCTGTGGGCCAGGGTGCCGTGAACTTGCTGTCATAAGCATTTTAGCTGAAAGCTAAGGTGACAGGGAAGACTCACCCGAGGTGCACAAAGCTTTTGGTGGGTGATTAGACTCATCAGGCATTTAAGAAGGGGCTTTTGCACTATTTCCATTGATAAACAAGTGTGGAGGATGTTATTTCCATGCTCAAGATCATATTCCTGCATTCCAGGACCAGCAGTGCAGATTGGATTACAGAAAATTGAATATTATGAAAAAAGAAAAAAAAAATACAAATCACTAAATATTCCTTATTAATATCATTATTGCAATGAGTGATAGACTACCTAGAGAAATGATATGGAGTCTGTGTAGGGAGAACAGTCTGTTACCATTGGGATAAAGCAAATTAAATGACTGATATAGACATTGGAAAATGGCAAAAAAGGTAATAAAAAGAAAAATTAACATTGCCAAGGGAAGTCGTCTTGTCATGACTCACTTGTGTTCGTGTGGGCCTGGCCTTTAAACCATATACCCATCAGAGTGTCCACTCACATAAGTCCCATCACCCGATGCTCAGCCAAATTTGTTTGTATGACATTGTCATTATGATCCAATAGGTTAAGCATAGGAAAAATGTCATGGTAATTTAAGACTTTTCCCATCTGCTGTGGAACAGATAAAGGCCCCTTTTTTGCTAGCTTGAAAAGAGGTGGTTACTCATACAATCCTAGAGATCAGACTGTAATATAACCAGTTACTATTTCAACAGTATTCTTAGGGTATTTCCTTTATATTAGTAAGGTCATTTTACTTTGATGGATGTGTTGAAATTTTATGGAATTTGTTAAGCATATATTGTCCCAATCCTATTAAATATCCCTTTTCTCCTGAATTTCAGATGGTGGTTAAGTCAGTCCCCACTAGATCAGTGCTGGTCAAAGCCCTGTACTTTGGTAAATCGGGTCCAGAAGAAACGCTGTTCAAAGACTGCCGAGTTTACATGAAACAGCTAGAGACCAATCTCAGAGTGATAGTACAAATGTATGATGAATGGGGCCTTAACAATGATAACAAAGTATAAGAGTCTGGTGCAGTGGCAGAGTATTTTGTTTTTTATATAGCTATGTATATATGAAAATCTCACCTTACTGTTCATCTCTTACGTTAATTTTGGATTTTTTCTTCTTAAACTTTAGTTCGGACTGCTTAGAAAATTAGCAAAACCTGTAGCAGATTAGCATTGTTATTTTTTATTGATATTGTTATTATCATTATTATTATCATAATTCATATTGTTTTTATTGTTGTTATTGTATGTATTAATATTGTTATTATCATTATTATAGTTATTATTATTTGTATTATTTTTTATTATTATTATAATTATTATTATTATTATCCTTATTTGCTATTAGCTTTCTTTTACTTTTTATTATGCTATAGAAGAGAACCTTATTTAACACAAAAAATATATAGATTTAGTAAAAGGTGTATATATGATATATATGAACTACTCTAACATTTATAGTAACAGAGAAACCACTAGTACTATCATGTTTATAGAGCACATACATTCAAGATACCAAGCATGTTGTTGTGAAGCACCACAGAAACTATTAATGTGTGCAGAAAAATCCATGTTTAAGGGGACACATGATTTATATATATATATAACAGAAAATTGTGCATATCATGTATTAGGACGACATGTAGAAGGTTGAACCATTTAGAACCATATGGCAACTGCCCAGTGGTTAGTAACAAGTGTGCACATGCTTGGGTATATGCATCAAAAGGTGCGCAAGACACCAGGTCTCGTGGAAAACCTGTCGCAGTGGCATTTACAGATTGTACCTTGAGGAAATCTTGTCTCTGCAGCAAGATTCATATACATCTGTAATGTGAACATGGGACCAACAGTTGTTATTTGTGTGTGGAGTTTAAGCAAGCCAGCCGTTCAAGATGTGCTCACATTTTTGAAGTAGCGGTTGTGAGTTCAAGGAGATTTAATTTTTATTTATTTACTTAATCAATTTCAAATCTTGAAGCAGGTTGTACCATACCTGAAAGTTAACTAGCCTCTTTACAAAACAAATATTTGGAAATCGGGAAAAGATTTACTTTTTATGAGTCAACAAGGTGTAATGTTGGATGTCATTGTGAATTTTGTAATCGCATTGTATTCTTGCACAACATTGATATTCCAATGAAGAAAGGGGATGTATTTATGTTGATAATGTTGTCATGTCTATGTACAGCACATGGGCTGTTGAACACCAACCAAGAAATGGTCTAGCTGTAAATAAATGCTTCTGGTTTTGTATTTTCCTCGTGCTGGGAGAAAGCACAAGAAAACAGAGAGTACAGGAGATTCACAGCCAAATATTGTAACGAAAGCATTTACGGTTACATTTACCCAGCTTAGCATTTGTTGTAGCAGCAGTTCTCTCGACCAGATTTCTTTTGAATGTATTTTATGGATTTACTGAAGGGCCATTGGCATGTGGTCATTTTTTATACAAATTTTTAAATAAAGGAATAGGATTGTTTTGTGGGATGTTGTTTGTTGGAGGTGTGTAATATTTGTGAGAGTGATTTTATTACTTTTTACGTCCTCGATTTTGTCTCTGCATCACTTTCTAACTCTTTGTTCATGATTTTAGCTCATTTTTTGTTTTTTTCATTCTTTTCTCTTGTTCCTTTCTCTTCTCTTTTCCCCTCTTTCTTTTTTGTCTCATTTGCTTGTATTATTTTTTTCATTTATTATTATTATTATTATTATTCTCTCTCTTATTCTCTCTCTCTCTCTCTTATTCTCTCTTTCTCTCTCTCTCTCTCTCCTCTCTCTCTCTCTTATCTCTCTCTCTTCTCTCTTATCTCTCTCTCTCTCTCTCTCTCTCTCTCTCTCTCTATCTCTCTCTCTCTCTCTCTCTCTTATTCTCTCTCTCTCTCTCTTATTCTCTCTCTCTCTCTTATTCTCTCTCCTCTCTCTTCTTATTCTCTCTCTCTCTCTCTTATCTCTCTCTCTCTCTCTTATTCTCTCTCTCTCTCTCTTATTCTCTCTCTCTCTCTCTCTCTCTCTCTCTCTCTCTCTCTCTCTCTCTCTCTCTCTCTCTCTCTCTCTCTCTCTCTCTCTCTCTCTCTCTCTCTCTCTCTCTCTCTCTCTCTCTCTCTCTCTCTCTCTCTCTCTCTCTCTCTCTCTCTCTCTCTCTTCTTCTCTCTCTCTATTCTTTCTCTCTTTCGCTCCTCTCTCTCTCTCTTCTCTTCTCTCTCTCTTCTTTCGCTCTCTCTTTCGCTCTCTCTCTCTCTCTTCGCTCTCTCTCTCTCTCTTTCGCTTCTCTCTTCTCTCTCTCTCTTTCGCTCTCTCTCTCTCTCTTTCCTCTCTCTCTCTCTCTCTTTCTCTCTCTCTCTCTCTTTCTTCTCTCTCTCCTCTCTCTCTCTCTCTCTCTCTCTCTCTCTCTCTCTCTCTCTCTCTCTCTCTCTCTCTCTCTCTCTCTCTCTCTCTCTCTCTCTCTCTCTCTCTCTCTCTTCTCTCTCACTCTCACTCTCACTCTCACTCACTCTTTCACTCTTACTCTCTCTCACTCTCTCTCTCTCTCACTCTTACTCTCTCTCACTCTAACTCTCTCTCACTCTTACTCTCTCTCACTCTCTCTCTCTCACTCTTACTTTCTTTCTTTTTGTAAGAACAACTAGTCACTGTACCAAGTGCAATTCCTGAGATGTGATCCACATGTTTCCTCTTTAGATGCTTACTTGATAGTGTTAATAATCAATAGTGGCAGCAGTGGTTATTATAGTTTTTTTCAGGGAAGTTATAGTGCATGGCAATTGATTTTTTTTACCATGTTTTAATAGTGTGTTTATTTTCATGTGATTTCTTCTGCCTTTATTTGCTTTCTTTTCTTCTTTTTCTGATTCCTCTCCTCATTGTTATTATATTCTTTTTTGTTTCTTTTTTTTTTTTTTGTTATCATTATTCCTCCTTCGTCTTTTCTATCTCCTCCATTCTTCCATCTCCATATCCTCCTCTTTCTCTTACTCCTTTTCCTTTTCTACCTGTTCCTCCTCCTCATCCTCTTCTTCCTCCTTTTCCTTCCTTCCTCTTCATCTTACTCCCCTCTCTTCTTCCTCCATCTCCTCTTCCTCTTCCTCTTTTACTGCCTCCTCCTCTCTTCTACTTCCTCCTCCTCCTCTCTTTCCTCACATGCCCTCCCATCTCCTCCCTTCCCTTCTCCCTCCTCTCTCCTCCTCCCTCCCCTCCCCCTCCCTCCCTCCCCTCCCCTCCCTCACCTCCTCCCCTCCCCTCCCCCCTCCTTCTCCTCCTCCCTCCTCTCCTCCTCCTCCTCCTCCTCCTCCCCCTTGTTTGTTTTGTGTGTGTGTGTTTGTTTGTTTGTGTGTGTGTGTGTGTGTGTGTGTGTGGTTGTGTGTGTGTTGTGTGTGTGTGTGTGTGTGTGTGTTTTTAGTCTGTCTTTCTTTCTTCTTTCTTATTGTCTGCCTGCCTGCCTGGGTCTCTCTGTGCATTTATTACATTTCAAATAAATTTCACTTCTTTTTACTCTTTACGTGGTTGGTTACCAATGCTACCATGATTTGTTGTAGTCCATCTTGTCCTAATCTGAGCTCTCTTGCAAAAGCCTCACCTAGTGTGATATATAAAAAACATTTCGACCAACAATTTATGGCCCTTTTCTAGTGTACATTTCCAAAAATATTCAATAACTCTTTCACAAGATCTGTTTTGTTTTATTTCTTAATAAGTCAACCTATAGTCATAATTGACTTTTTTTTAATGCAGAAAAGGAATTACACTATCATTACACTCTGTGGGGACTGAAGGCAAAGCTTGTGCAGTACCGTTATAAAAGTGGTTCTGTTAGGGCAAGACAAATGTTTTATAGTGGATGATATTATTAGATAGCATGCTTACGTCCTGTATTTTTTTTTTTTTTATTTGTTTCATTTTATTTTTTTCTAATTGATTAGTTTATTTTTTATCATGTTATTTTTACTATTGCCATTAAGTAATGTTTGTTTTGCCTTTATTAGTGAATTTGGTATCTGGAACTTTTGTGGTTTGATGCTGCATTTGATTATTATTATTTAATATTATTATTATATATTATTATTATATTATTATTATATATTTACTATTACCATTATAATTATTATCATCATCATTATCATCATCATTATTGTCATTGTCATCATCATCATCATCATCATCATATATCATCATCATCATCATTATCATTATTGTTATATATTTTTTATTATCATCATTTATGTTATTATTATTAGATATCATAAGTGACCTTAAAATGACATGTATAGTACATATATTATTGATCAAGTACAGTTGTAAATTGAAATAGAAATTTATTGTAGATTAGCACAGTAGACTGTTTTACAAAACTTTTTTTTTGTAGTTCATGAATTTTATTTCATTCCTAATATGAGAGACTTATTAAGTGTTTTAATGTGTATAGATTTGTGTGTGTTTGTCCTTTGGCAGTAGTAAGATTGCGTTTTCGAGATCCACATTCTTTTTTTTTCTTTTTTTCTTTGCTTTTGTCTTTCTTATGCTGTTTTTATTTTTTCTTTTCTTTTCTTTTCATTCTTTTTCTTTCTTTCTTTCAATCTATTTGTATTTATTTCTTTTATTTTTTACTTTTCTTTATTTTTTCTTTTCTTTTCTTTTCTTTCTTTTCTGTTCATTACTTTACTGTTTCTTTTTTCTTATTCTTGCTTTTCTTTGTCTTTCTTTTTTATTCTTTTCTTTTTTCTTTCTCTTTTTTCTTTTTTCTTCTTTCTGTTCTGTTGTGTTTTTCTATTTCTTTTCCTTTTCTTGTTTTCTTTTTTATTTTTTTCTGTACTTTTCTATTTAATTTCATTCTTATCTATTATTTTCTTTTTCTTTTCTTTTCTTGTCTTTTCTTTATTATTTTCTTTATTTATTTTTTCTTTTTCTTTTTGGTTTTTGTTTTACAATGGCTGGAAGTTAAAGTTTTCTACATATGGATTAAAGTGTGGAAGCTGTCTTTGATTTTGGGAATGAAAAGAAAGATTTAAATTTACTTGTTTATATGAATCTGAGTTGTAGGTTTTCATCTAAAGCATTGTACAAATGTGGAAGTTTCCTGTGTACAAATTGGAAAGACATGGATTGGAAATTATGTTTTCTTTTTTTTTTTTTTTTTTTTGCATGTGTGTTTGTGTCTGTCAGTCTGTTTGTCTGTCATCGTTCCACATATGGGCATTTCCTCAGAGAGTACATGAAAGTTGGGTTTTCGATTTTTTTTCTGAATGTTGAAATCATCCAAAGGTACAAATTATTTTTTTCTCTGTCTTTCCCTCTTTTTTTTTCCCCTTTTCCTCCTCCTTCGATTGAGATGAGAAAGAAACAAAATCATATATTTCAGCGCATCAGTACATATCTTTC
Source organism: Penaeus vannamei (assembly GCF_003789085.1). Classification (NCBI taxonomy): domain Eukaryota; kingdom Metazoa; phylum Arthropoda; class Malacostraca; order Decapoda; family Penaeidae; genus Penaeus; species Penaeus vannamei. Next base: position 398,678 of record NW_020872915.1, read on the forward strand.
AAATACTGTCTTCTTTCAATGATTTTGTTTTTAATATGGTTTATGATTAACACGTCTTCAGTTGCAGCACAAAGGTGTGTATGTGTTTCTAGTTTTACCAAGGTATTGGGCATTATGGATATGAGAACAGAAGAATTTGTTACTGTGTAGTTTCATATAATACTTGTATGTATTTATGATCTTTTAGCTTTATATATATTTTTTTATTTTTTTTAATTTTTTTTTTTGTATCAGGTTTAGGGAGTATGATGTTAGTTTTTTATTAGCGATAATTTTAAATTTGAGAGGTAACTTTTGTTCCATATTTGTTCCCTTGAGAATAATATTCTGGTCTTGTTTCTTTCAAGGGACGAATGAGGCTGTGTTTAGCTCAATGAAATATCTTCTGTGTGCTACTCCTTATATACTTATCTATGAGGAATGTGATAATGCTTGTATGTTTTTTAGCTTTTTATTTATTTAGTTTAGTTTAGTTTTTATTTTTTATTTATTTTTTATTTTATTTTATTTTTATTATTATTTTTTTTTTTAAGGTATAGCTTTAGTTATGTCACTTGCATATCATTGCCTTGTTGAATTTTTAGATATGAAAAGTAATGTGAGTTCATTATATAGTATGCCATTACAACATTTACTTGTACTGGTGCTCTGTCATTCTGTATGTTAGTGTGCGTTTGTGAGCACACTTGTGTTTGTATGTGTAATATTGTGTGCCTGTAATGGGTGTGTGCAAAGTGCAAGCATATCATGTAACCAACCTGTTAGGTAAATGGAATGTGATCAGAGTTATGTTCTGCATCAACAAGGATATATTCAAAGATGCATTTATGTTGATGGGATGGAACAACATTTTTGTGGCCTTAACACCTGTGATGGTCAGATGATTGTTTTTGGCCAGTTGCATTTCACTCTTTCTTATTCTCTCTCTTTAGCTCACCTTTTCCCACTCTCCTTTTCTTTCTC
>NW_020872915.1:412140-414640 GCF_003789085.1 Penaeus vannamei
AAGAGAGAGAGAGAGAGAGAGAGAGAGAGAGAGAGAGAGAGGAGAGAGGGAGGGAGGGAGGGAGAGAGAGAGAGAGAGAGAGAGAGAGAGAGAGAGAGAGAGAGAGAGAGAGAGAGAGAGAGAGAGAGAGAGAGAGAGAGAGAGAGAGAGAAGAAGAGAGAGAGGGGAGAAGGAGAGAGGACAGAGAGGAGAGGGGGGGAGAGAGAGACGATAGGCAGAGAGGACAGAGGTGGAGGAGAGAGAGAGGGGAAGGAGAGAGATGGAAGTAGAGAGGACAGGGAAGGAGAAGGCAGAGAGGGAGAAGAAAGGAAATGAGAGCGAGACGAGATGTAGAAGCAGAGAGGACAGAGATGGAGATGACAAGGGACAGGAAAGGGATAATTAAGAGAGAGGAGGGAGGGTGGAAGAGAGAAAGGGGGGAGGGAGGATAGATAAATTAGAGAGCAAGAGATGGAGAAGCCAGAGAGAGAGAGAGAGACGGGGTGAAGTAAATAAAAAGAGGGAGAGGGAGAAGACAGGCAGTAGATGAGAAAGAAGGAGGGAGGGAGAAGGAAAGGAAGGGAAGGATATAATTAGGAGGTGAAGAGGAGAGAGGTGGAAGAGGGGAGAGCGGGAGAGGGGAAGGATAAGAGAGAAGGGCAGATAATTAGCAGAGGGGAAGAAGATGGAAGAGCGAGGAAGAGAGAGACACGAAATGAAGATAAGAGGGAGAATGATAGTTAGAAGAGAGGGTTGGAATGGAGGAAGAAGCGAGAGAGAGGAGGAGGAGAGAGAGAGAGAGAGAGACAGTGAAAGAGAGGAGATTAGATAAAGTAAGAAGGAGGGATAGGAGAAGAGAGAGAGAGAGAGTGAAGAGAGAGAGAATTAGATAAAGAAAAGGGAGGGATAGGAGAAGAGAAGAGAAAGGTGAGAGATAATTGGAAAGGAGTGGAATGAAGAAAAAGAAGGGAGGGAAGGAGGCGGAAGTAGAGAGGTAAGGGAGAGGAGGAGGAGAGAAAATGAAGGATGGAGTGAGATGGAGAGGGGGGATAAAGGAAGAGAGGGATAGAAGGAAGGATGTAAAGAGAAGAGAGGACAAGGGTGAAGAAGGGAGAGAAGGAGAAGAATAGAAGAAGGGAGGAAGTAGAGAAGGAAAGAAATTAAGAAGTTGAAGAGAATTAGGGTGTTAGAGGCGACGAAATGGAAGAAAAAAAGGAAGAGAAATAGAGAGAGAGAGAGAGAGAGAAAGGGAGAGAAAGAGAGAGAGAGAGAAGAGAAGAGAGAAGAAGGAAAGTGAGAGAGTGAGGGAAAAATGGGGGGAAAGAAAAGAGGGGGAGGGTGAAAACGGAACAAGAGAGAGGATGGATAGAGGAAGAAGGAGAAAAGGGAAAATGTGACAAAGGAGAGGAAAAGGAGGGAGGAGAAAAAAAACAGGAAATAAAAAAAAATAGGAAAAACAGGAAAAAGATGAGGAGGAAAAGGAAAAAAGTTGTAAGATATATTTTTCTTACAGTTATAATAGTAGTAAAAAGCAGTAGAATACTACTCACAAATATATATATACATATGAAATACAATCTTTCTACGACAAAGAGACGAAGAATTAGAAACAAACAAACAAAATCTAGACAGAAATGACAGAAAGACTGATAGAAACTTTGCAATTAATAACTACGTGAACAAATGAATGATAGATGATGTATAAACAAGTTAATTAATGTATCTATTCATCTTTAACAAATTACCATTTTTTCAAACAAAATCCTATTATTTAACGAAAAGAGCAAAAATAAAATGAAAAGCAATAAAAATATATATTCAACTCGAGTAAACTAAATTAAAGATAAATAAACTCAAAACAAAATACCAAAGCTTTCGTTAAAAAATGCTATTGACAGATGGTATGCAAATCGATTGGAATACATAGTATAATATCTTCACATTTCTGTTCAAATTATTGTTTTTCTACATTGACATAGTCTGAAGCATATATATAGAATAAAGAAAACACAAGCAAAAACTGTAAATAATCCAGATGAAGATCCACAGACACACACACACACAAACAAAAAAATACCACACACACAACACACACACACACACATACACACACAAACAAACACACAAATCAACACAATGCACCCAATCACACACACACCATACACACAACGCAGACAACAACACCAATCAACACACACACACACGCGCACACACACACAACACACCCAAACACCCCCCACAAAAAAAAAAAAAAAAAAAATAATAATAATATAATAAACAACAATTCCTAAAAAAAAAAAAAAAAAAAAAAAAAAAAAAAAAAATCTGAAAATACTCACTTCTGGAACTTCTGACGATGACCTTCCTGTTGGAGTCGTTGTGGTTGGGCGGTGCAGGTGGGGGGTCGGGCGCGGTCGCTCGCCACCAGCTCGGCCAGGAAGCTGATGTAGCCGATGGCCAGGCGGAGGGTGTCGACCTGGGGGGAGGAGGGAAGGGAGGGTGAGAGAGGGAGGGAGGAGGA
>NW_020872915.1:424640-427140 GCF_003789085.1 Penaeus vannamei
ATTGGTATAATAATTTCGTCTCCTTTATCATTCTGATTCATTATGAAGAACACTTTGTGAAGAACTGTGTGGTAATGAGAATGTTTCAAGACTGTTATACTTGAACTTTTTCTCACGCTGTTCTTCGTGTGTTAAAGAGTATTATTATTTGTAGATAATAATGATGGTTATTATCATTATCAATGTTGATAATAATGAATCTGCAATGTTGATAAGATGATAGTTATAATTATGATCAGATTAATAATCCTTTTCAATAATAACAATCATTGTCATTATAGAGATAAAGATAATTGCAATGATGATAAGCATAAACCTTTTCGGTGTTTTTTTTTAATTTTTAGTTTTATTGATTATAACACTGATAATGATGAAATGATAATACTAATAGGTGAAAAGTATAATCATACATGAATATGAAGTTACAATAGTTACTAATGATAACAATAATCTAGTTATAATACCGATACGTAATAATTATCATCAGAAAAAAATAACATAATAAGGAAAATGACAATGATAGGCGGTGACAATGAAAACAGCAACAATAAAAATAATGATAAAGATGACGATGATGATATCAACAATAGTAATATTAATGATGAGGATAACAATAGTCATTATAATGATAATGATAATAATAATGATAACAATAATAATGAGAATGATAATAATAATAATAATATTAATAATAATAATAATAGTGATAATGATAATAACAATAATAACAATAATAATAATAATAACAATAATAATAATAACAATAATAATAATACATAATAATAATAACAATAATAATAATAACAATAATAATAATTACAATAATAATAATAACAATAATAATAAATAAAATAATTATAATTACAATAATAATAATAACAATAATAAAATAATAATAACAATGATAATAATAATAACAATAATAATGATAATGATGATGATGATGATGATGATGATAATAAAGATGATAACAATAATAATAAAAAGATGATAGTAATAATAATGGTAATGATAATGATAATAATGATAATAGTAACGATGATGATGATAACTATAATGATGATAATCATAATGAAAATAGTACTGATAATGAAAGTAATGATAATAATAATAATAATGATAATGATAATGATAATGATGATAATAAATATAATAATGATGATGATAATGATGAAAAAAACAATTATACAAAAACTATTATAATAATGATAACGATAAGAATGATGGTATTATTAATAATAACAATAATAATAATAAAGATAATGATAATGATAATGATAACAATAATAATAAAAGTAAAAGAAATAATAATGATATTAATAACAATAAAAAATAACAACGACAATAACAATAACAATAGTAATACTAATGATAAAAATGATTATAGATAATAAAGATAATAATAATAATAATAATAATAATAATAATAATAATAATAATAATAATAATAATAATAATAATAATAATAATAATATAATAATGATAATAAATAAAATATAATAATGATAATAATAATAATAATAATAATGATGATAATGATAATATAGTAATAACGATTATAATAATAATGATAATACAACAACAAAAAATAATAACAATAATAATAGTAATGATAGCAATAATGATAATAACAATGGTAATGATAATAATAACGAAAACAATAGTAATAATGATAATATTATAATAATAATGACAACAATAATGATAATGATTATGAAAATGATGATGATTATAATAATGACAATAATAGAAATAATAAGGATAACACCAATAATGCTTACAATGGTAGCAATAACGACAACAATAACGATAATGGCAATAAAAATGATAATGATAATGATAATGATGATAAAACAATAACAATGATAATGATAATCATAATCATAACAACAACACAACAATAATGATAATAATAATGATTAAAAATGATAATTAATAATGATATTGATAATATTGAACAATAATAATAATGATAATGATAATAATAATAAGAACAGGAATAAATAATAATGAAATGCTATAATAATGATAATAATGATAATTATTACAGTAATAGTAATAACAATAATGAAAGAATAATAAAAACAGTAATAATAATAACAATGATGATAATAATAATAATACGAATGATACTAGTAATAAGAACAATGAAAATGATCATAACAATAATGGTAACAAGATAAAGGATAACAATAATGATGATAATAATGATAACAATTATAATGAGAATAATGAGAATAATCATAATGAAGATAATGATAATAATAATAATGAAGATAATAATGTTGATAACAATAATAATAATAATGAAGATAATAATGTGATAACAATAATATAATAATAAAATAACAATAATAATAATAATAATAATAATAATAAATAATAATAATAATAATAATAATAATAAAAATAATAATAATAACAACAACAACAATAATAACAATAAGAATAGTAATAATAAAAGTAAAACTAATGATAATAATAGTAATAGTAATAGTGA
>NW_020872915.1:432140-467140 GCF_003789085.1 Penaeus vannamei
TTGTTTTCAGACGAAACGAAAACAAAGGCCTTCTCTCATCGCAAGAATATGGTGTTGCTCCCACGAACCTAAGAGCTGAGCGAGTGAGTCATCGCCGACGTTAATGAGACGTGACTCGGGCATTTCGTAGGTCATCCTGAAGGAGCAGGAGCGTGTTCCTGACTCGGGGAAGGACGGGGCTTGAAGTGACTATAAGGGGTCTCGAAGGGGCTTGAGGTCGTGGGTTTGCATGGGCTTAAATCAGCAGACTTACATGGTCACTCAGACACAAGATGGATACATGCATACATGTACAGTATATGTATATGTACACATATATATTATATGTATAATTATATATATATATATATATATATATAATATACTATATATATATATATATATATATATATATATATATATATATATATATATATATATATATATATATATATATATATATATATGTATTATATATATATATATATATATATATATATATATATATATATATATATATATATATATATATATATATATATATAGTATATATATATATATATATATATATATATATATATATATATATATATATATATATAATAGAACAATACATATATGTACATGTACATATATAATATGTATATGTATTTACATACACATAATATATGTATATATATATATATATATATATATATATATATATATATATATATATATATATATATATATATATATGAATAGAAGAACACAATACCGTGTTGATAATATGGTAGAAAAACCCACAATGCACAAATTAGATTTATTGAGGAAAGTGAGACAACAGTTTCGGAATCGAAATCTGTCTGGGTCGTATATATATATAAACACACACACACACACACATATCTATCTATCTATCTATCTATCTATATATATATCTATATATATATATATATATATATATATATATATATATATATGTTTGTATGTCTACTTATATATAGAGATGGATAGATATGTATACATATGTATATAATTATATGCATATGTGTGAGTGAGTGAGTGTGTGTGTTGTGACACTCTATATAATTTGTTTATTTGTTAAAAGATACGTGACAGACAAAAAACATGTACGAGTTCACCATTCATATGAACTCGTGAACAAATGCTTAGGTAAATACATCGCAAATTTTCACACAGAGAGAATCGTCGAAATGGAGGAATGGTTAACGTTGTGCTCTAGTAATTTCTAGGCCCGCGTTCGAGACTGTTCCATGCCAAGTGTGGAATCACACGTAGGTCCATTTTTGGTTAGGATTTTTTTCTTTATTGTTTAACTGGATTAATTTCATCGTGTTGTCTACTAATATAAACAATAAAGAAATTCAACATAACAGACAATGAGTAATGTATGTGTATTATACGTTCAGACTCCAGATAACTTCCATAATTAACTTACACACACACACACACACGCGCATATATATATATATATATATATATATATATATATATATATATATATATATATATATATATATATATATATATTATCATATGCAGTTAATAATGCATCGCCGAGTAAAAACCTGCAAACTGGAGCAGGAATGATACCTTTGATAGTTTCAATGTGAACTTACCATTTAACAACTTGATAAATCATATATTTTTGGAAAATTAGTTTGATTTTGATTTAAAAGTCTAATCTTCGCTATCTACAAGAATTTAAAAGGATAGATAAGACAGCTCTAACTGCTGACAAAAGAATCCCCCCCCCCTTTCTCACTCTCTCTTCTTTCTAGAAAGGTCTGGTTATTTCATGCAACACACGCGTATATACATATGAATGAACACAATCTCCCATTGTCTCTCTCTCTACCACTTCTATTTATATACCCATGTTAGTATATAAATATGCGTCTATGTGCAGTTCAGTCGCTCGCTCACTCTCCTTGTTTACTAAAGATTATTCACTTAATGTTTCACACACTGGCAGTCATTATGTAAGTAAGTTAGTGGGTAATGGGATGGCAATATTACTAAGCTGATGAATAAAAAGATAAGGAAAATGAGGGAGAGTGAGTGAGAGAGAAGAGAGAGAGAGAACGAGAGAGAGAGAGAGAGAGAGAGAGCGAGAGCGAGAGCGAGAGAGAGAGAGAGAGAGAGAGAGAGAGGGAAGAGAGGGAAAGAGAGAGAGAGAGAGAGAGGAAGACAATAATAATCAGACAGCGAAGAAGTTACAGTGGAGGAGAAGATAGATAGATAAGTAAACAGAAAAGTATATAGAAGAGAAAAAAAGAGAGAGAGAATCAGATAGTGGTCAGACATTTGAAATAAGAAACAAACAGATAGACTATCTCTTACGAATGAGATATAAATTGGCAAAAAAGACACTTTATACTTTATCATTTTCTTTATCTGATTTCTCTCTCTCTCTCTCTCTCTCTCTCTCTCTCTCTCTCTCTTCTCTCTCTCTCTCTCTCTCTCTCTTCTCTCTCTCTCTCTCTCTCTCTCTCTCTCTCTCTCTCTCTCTCTCTCTCTCTCTCTCTATCTCTTTTTCTCTATCTATCTGTTTTCCCAACTATCTACCCATCTATGCATATACGTGTTTGGCCTGAATACTTAAATCAAATATATATACGTATAGATATGTAGAGACATAGATAGACCCCATTTTTAAATACTTTTCTAATCACGAAGAAAATTAAAATGTAAAAAATACTCATCAAATGTCATCTTGGGTCAATGCGCGGTCCGACCTTTTTTTAGCCTGGGTCAAAGGTTCACAGATGACCTTATCTACAACAGCCATCAACATGCGGTTCTGTAGATATCCATGCTTGTCTGTTTTCCATGTAGGTAGATAGCTAAATGTAGATAGGGTGATGTATATGTGTATATTTCTATAAATATAGATAGATAGATGAAATGGGTATCCATATAAATATAGATAGATAGGCAGATAGATAAGAAGATAGATAGAAGTAGAATTTGAATAGATAGATAAACAAATTGATAGAAAGATAAAGATAGAAGGTAGACAGACAAAGACACATCTGTACTTAAATGCTCTTTATCATTTATTTGATACATTGAAAACACGCCAAGGAACTTAATTATGTAAATAAGTCAGTAAGTCTAAAAGATCCGACCCCCTTCCCCCCACCCCTCCCTCAGTACCCCCAATTCTCTCCCCATCGTCGATTTCCTCCCCCTATTAGTCTCCCCGGTAAGCACACCTCACCCTCCATTTCTAACTAAGCCCCCTTTCCACCCCTCCCGCCCCCCTCCTTCCCCCTACCCCTCTCTTCTGTAGATCATGTGCATAAACTCCCAGGCCCGGGTGAGTTGCCAGTGCGGAAATTACGGCTCCCATTTCGCTCGTGTGTGTTGCCATTTGTCCTTTTGCATTGATTCTTTGAGGCGCGTGTTGTGGATGGGTGTTTTCTCTTTACTATGGGTGTCTTTCTCTGTTTCTTTCTTTTTTTCTGCCTCTCTTTCTCTCTGTGAATCTATTTTCTTATCTTTGTTTCTCTGTATCTGTTTGTTTCTCTGTCTCTGTTTGTTTCTCTCTTTGTATGTCTCTCTGTCTGTTTCTCTCTCTTTCTATGTCTGTCTCTCTCTCTCTCTCTCTCTCTCTCTCTCTCTCTCTCTCTCTCTCTCTCTCTCTCTCTCTTCTCTCTCTCTCTCTCTCTCTCTCTCTCTCTCTCGCCGTTTCTACTTTTTCTTTCTTTCTAATTTTCTCTCTTTCTTTGTGTTTTTTTTCATCACCCTCTCTATCTTCTGTCTGTGTACCTGCCTGTCTGGCTCTCTCAAATGCATATATGTGCACACATGAAACAACACACGCGTGTGGCGTGTGTGTGTGTGTGTGTGTGTGTGTGTGTGTCTGTCCGTGGCGAGATAAATAGATAGGTAGACAGATAGATAGATAGATAGAGAGGGGAAGGAGAGAGATAAAGATATAGATAAACAATTACATACACAGGCTTTGGTATGTATCAGCACGGCCGTGTACCTCAATAACGAAGCGTGAATGTATGCAATTATGTTTTCATATCAATCTCCAGTTCGATCCTCTTAACCCCCCCCCATCCCACTCAACCCCACCACCCCCTTTTTCTTCTGCCTTCCTCCCCCTAATCCTCCTCCCCCTCCCCCCCCTCCCGCCCGGCTCTCTCTTTGTCCCTCTTGTCGAAATCCCATAATCCCAAACGTGTCTGTAACGTGTTTGGCTCCGATGATGAAATACTGGGGGTAAACCGCCTATTCTGTGGCGAGGCAATGGTCTGAGGGAGAGAGGGGAAAGGGAGGGGGGGTAGGTTAAGGGGGAAAGAGGGGAAATGGGGCACAGGTTAAGGGGGAAAGGGAAAAAGGGGGAGAGGTTAGAGGGGAAAGGGAGGAGAGGGGAAGGAAGGATAAAATAAAGAAAGACGGGAGAGGGGGGCAGTGTGGGGAGGGGAAAGGGTAGGAGAGGGGCGAAAGAAAAAAAGGAAGGGAAGAAGAAGAAAACAGGGAAAGAGGAGAGAGGTGGGCAGTGTGGGGAGGTGAGAGGGGAGAAGAAGAAGGAGGAGGAAGAAAGGAAGAAGAAAATAAGGAAGGATGCTGAAGAAAGAGGGGAGAAGGAATAGAAGAAGACGTGGAAAGTTGAGAGAAAACTAGATAGAAGGAGGAGAGATGGCAGAGGCGAAAGAGAGAACAGGTGAGGGAGAAAATAGATGAGAGAAAAGGAACTAAAACGGAAAGAAGGAAGGGTAGGGAGAAGGGAAGAGGAAGAGGGACCCGTGGCCAAGGAAGAGGGAAGGAAGGAGAAGAGAAGATGGAAGAGAGAAGAGGCTAAAGGAAAGTGGAGAGTGAATGAGGAATGGAAGGATTATATTAAGGGAATGATGAAGAGAAAGAAATGAAATTAAAAGAAATTGCTAACTGTTTGTGTGGTGTGTGTTAGTGTTTATTTGTGTGTGTGTGTTTTGTGTTAGTGTTTGTTTGTGTGTGTATGTGTTAGTTTTGTTTGTGCGGTGTGTGTGTTTTGTGTGGTTATGTTAGTGTGTGAGTGTTTGTTTGTTTGTGCGTGTGTTAGTTTTGTGTGTATAATGTGTGTGTGTTTGTGTATACTGTATAAGTTACCCTTATATTCCCTGATAACCACAAATTGCCAAATGTCAAGTGTCCGAAGAGTCATTTGCCATGAGTGTCAAGGGCGCGTGAGGTCCCGTCCAGCAAGCGTCTGACAGGAAGACATGACAGGCGTGAGGTGACAGAAAGGTGAGGGAGGAAGGAAAGGGGAAGTGAATGAAAGGAAAGGGGGAAAGGGAGGGGGAGGGGGGGGGGGGGAGGGGGGAGGGGGGGAGCCAGGAATTAGGAGCGGATGACTGAAAGAAAGAGATGACGTGGGTGGAAGGGGAACGAAATGGAGAAAACAAAGCTTTTCTTTTTTCTATGTCCCCCCCCCCCTTTCCTCCTGTTATCTCCCTCTCCTTGTTTTGTTATTTCCTTCTTCATTCCTTTCTTCTCACTCGCTCTTCTCTTTTTCTTCTCCCTTCACCTCTCTTCCATCATTTCTCTTTCTTTCAAAACGGCTTTCTTTCTTTCTTTCTTTCTTTCTCTTCTCTCTCTCCCTCTTCCCCCTCTCCTCCCTTTTCTCCCCTCCTCTCTCACATCATTCTCTCTCTCCCACCATCTCTTCCTCACCCTCATCTCTCTCCTTACTACCTCCCCCCCTCTCCTTCCCCCCCTCCTCCCCCCTCTTACTCGCCCTCTTTCCTCTCCTCCTCCTTCGCCCTCTTTCCTCCTCCTCCTCCTACTCCTCGTCCCACCCTCTCCCCCCTCCTCGCCCTCTTCCTCCTCCTCCTCCTCCTCCCTCCTCCTCCTCGCCCTCTTCCTCCTGCTCCTCTCCCCCTCTTTTCTCCTCCCTCCTCCTCCTCTCCCTCCCTCCTCCTCCTCTCCTCCTCGCCCTCTTTCCTCCTCCTCCTCTCCCCCTCTCCCCCTCTTTCCTCCTCCTCCTCCTCCTCCTCCTCCTCCCTCCTCCTCGCCCTCTCCTCCTCCCTCCTCCTCCTCCCCCTCCCTCCTCCTCCTCCTCCTCCTCCCCCTCCTCCTCCTCCTCCTCCTCCTCCTCGCCTCCCCCCCCTCCCCTCCTCCCCCTCCCCCTCCTCCTCGCCCTCTCCCCCTCCTCCTCCTCCTCCTCCTCCTCCTCCTCGCCCTCTCCCCCCTCCTCCACCTCCTCGCTCTCCTCCCCTCCTCCTCCTCCTCCTCCTCCTCTCTTTTCCTCCCCACTCACCGCCCGGAAGAGAGGAAGATACACGGTAAATAAGCGGGCAGCACGAATTACAGATCAGTGCCGTCGTCGCCGTGGGCGGGACACGCGGCGAGGACACGAGAGGAGGAGCCACACTGCCCGGACACGTGTTGGTTCCGAAAAGGGGGGGGGGCGGGGGGGGGTGAGGGGGAGAGGGGTGTAGGACGAAGGGGAGGAGAGGAAGAGGGTGGAGGGGGAGAGGGGTCTAGGACGGGGAGGGGAGAGGGGTCTAGGACAGGGAGGGGAGAGGGGGTCTAGGACGGGGAGGGGAGAGGGGACTTGGATAAGGGAGGGAGGGTGACGGGGTCTAGGGCGGGGGAGAGAGGGTAGAGGGAGAGGGAGACAGGACGAAGGAGGGGGAAAGGGCGGAGGGGAGAGGGGTCTGGGATGGGGGAGAGAGGGTGGAGGGGGAGAGGGAGACAGGACGAAGGAGGGGGAAAGGGCGAAGGGGAGAGAGGGTCTGGGACGGGGGAGAGAGGGTGGAGGGAGAGGGGAGAGGGGGTCTAGGGCGAAAGAGGGGAGAGGGGAAGGAGGAGAGGGGCGTAGGACAAGGGAGGGAGAGGAGGGAGATGAATGATGGAGGAGAGAGAGGGGGACGGGGATAAGGGAGTGAGGGATGGAGGGACGTGTCATGCTTGTAGATAAGGGAGGAGGTAGGAATAAGCTTAGGGGGAGGAATGGAAGGAGGAAGGGGGAAGGTGGAAAAAAGAAGAGGAGGAGAGAAAGGGGAGGATGGAAAGAAGATGGAGAAAGAGAGGAGGAAGTAGAAGGAGGGAGGAAGATGGAAGGAGAAAGGAGAGGGAAAAGGAAGAAATGGATTGACGAGAACGAAGGAAGGACATAGAGAGAGCGCTGATAACTCGCTCGGTTGGACTTTACCTTATTTTTTGCATTATTCCACGTACCTTTTCACTTATTTACTATGTCTGCACGTGACTGTCTTTCGGCCACGCTACCTCCCCTGTTTCTTTAGATAATGATAAAAAGCAGTAATAATGAAAGATATAATTATTATTATCATTACCATTGTTATTAAAAAAACAGTAATAATGAAAGATATCATTATTATTATCATTACCATTGTTATTAAAAAAACACAGTAATAAGGGAATATATAATTATCATTATTACTATTGTTATTATCAACACCATCATCATTATTGCTTCTATGGTTGTTGTTAACATTATCTACAATCATAACTTTCTAATCACCTTTATTATTATATTACAAGTTACTGAATGTGCGTTTGTGGTTATCGCATAGAAATAGGAACAACGTGATTTCAAAATGGACTTAGGAAGGACTGAATTCATATGGATATGAAGATATTGAATGTTATGTATAAAGCGGAAAGAAAAGAAAGAGAATAAAGTATGGCGTATATATATTTTGTGGGTGGGTGTTGTCTTTATCGTTATTGTTGTCGTTTTTATGTTTGATATGATTTGTTCATGGTTTTAATCAATGTGTTAGAGACGCTGAATTCGGCTTCCTCTACCTTATACTTTTCATGTAATTTAAAAACGTTATGTTGTGTTTCTTTAATATTTCGACATCTCTATCAATGTATATACAAACGCACACATATACATGTATCTATGTATGTATTTGCATATATATACATGAATGTAAGCATATACATCTGCATATTTATATACAACTGCATATATATATATATGTATATGTATATATATATATACATATACATAAACATATATATGTATACATATATGTGTATACAGTTTGTATAGCAGTAATAAACAAACACATACACACATGTATCTATGTATGCATGTGCATATACATATACATACATGTAAGCATATACATCTGCATATTTATATACATCTGCATATATTTATATATATATTATATATACATAATACATAATATATATATATATATATATATATATATATATATATATATATATATATATATATGAAAAGGGAAATCGCCACATTTGAAATGTTATGCACAGATCCCGTAGAGTTTTGCTACTCTGCCCTACTCATGAGCTTCTTTTATTTGATGTTTCTTCATTTCCTTCTTACTTTTCAAAATTGTGAATTCGGTCTGACAGTGATTTTTTCTTATATATTGACTCTATCAAGGTTATCATACTCTTATAACGAATATCTGTTTTTTTTTTTTTTTTTTTTCCAACTGCATTCGATGTTCAGTTGTTTGTTGATATATTTTTCACATTATCAGCATCACTTTTCATCGAAATAAGGGTCACTGTTCCAATTTGTTCAGGGTTGTCAATGATACTACTTCCAGCACCAGTTAAACAAGTGACATATATTAGGTTTAAGTACTTAAATCATCTGTTTTATAGCAATGATCCCTTTCCCCAGCACTCTTTGCACCCCCCTCTCCTTCCCCACCCACCCCTCCCTCCTTACCATCCTACTCCCATATCTTTAGGACAATGAACTGGTTTTTGTTTTAACCCTCATTAGAGTCACCAAGATAATTAAGAACTTATTGTGAAGTATGATTGGTTATGTTCATAGCGTGGATTGTCTAATCATTGTAAAACTAAGAATATACCACAGTCCTGTACAGTTTGAATATGGGTAGATATGTCGTAAGGATCTCCATTGTAAAACTAAGAATATAACAGAATATAAGAATATAAAACCATTGTAAAACTAAGAATATAACACACAGTATAAGAATATAAAACCATTGTAAAACTAAGAATATAAACAGAATATAAGAATATAAACCATTGTAAATTAAGAATATAACACAGATAAAGAATATAAAACCATTGTAAAACTAAGAATATAACACAGTCCGCACAGTTTGAATATGGGTAGATTATATCGCATAATTCTTTCTTTCTTTTCTCTCCTCTCTTCTCCTCTCTCTCTCTCTCTCTCTCTCTCTCTCTCTTCTCTCTCTCTTCTCTCTCTCTCTCTTCTCTCTCTCTCTCTCTCTCTCTCTCTCTCTCTCTCTCTCTCTTTCTCTCTCTCTCCTCTCTCTCTTCCTCTCTCTTCTCTCTCTCTCTCTAATCTCTTCTTTACTTCCCTTCTACCTCTTCCTTCCTTCCTTTCCTTTCTATATCTCCCTCTCTTCCCTTCTTACTCTCATTCCCCTTCTCAAATCCCTTCTTCTCCCTCCTCCCGCATTTTCCATACTCCTTGCTTCCCCTTCTCTCCCCTCCCCTCCCATTTCCTCCCATCCTCTTCTCCCCTTCCATGTCCTCCTTTCCTCTTTTCTCTCTTCCCCTCTCCTCCCATCCTCTTCTCCACTCCCATGTCCTCCTTTCCCCTTTTCTCTCTTCCCCTCTCCTCCCATCCTCTTCTCCCCTCCCATGTCCTCCTTTCCCCTTTTCTCTCTTCCCCTCTCCTCCCTTCCCCTTCTCTCTCCCTCCCTCTCCTTCGCTCTCCCTCTCTCTCGCCGATACTGAAGTGGCATTCAACATATGCCTCGGTTCACGCGCTGATGATGACGTCATAGACCTTGCTTTAGAGGAGAGGAGGAGGAGGAGGAGGAGAGTTAGGGGGGAGGAGGAGGAGGAGTAATAGTAGTAGTAGTAGTAGTAATGATAATAATAGGGAGGAGGAGGAGGGAGGAGTAATAGGAGTAGTAGTAGGAGGAGGAGGAGAAGGAAAAGGAGGAGAAAGAGAAGGAGGGGAGAGAAAGAAGAGGAGGAGTAATACTAGTAGTAGCAGTAGGAGGAGGGAGGAGAGGATAACACGCGGACGTAAGGCAAGAACAGAAGTGGAGAAGGAGGAGGAAGCGGAGGAGAAGAATGCGAGGATGGAGGAGAAAGAGGTGAAATGGAATGATGAGACGAAAGAGGAAAAGGAACAATGAATTTGACAATAAAGATAAAAACGAAAAGCATGCTTAAACTATAGACGAATGATAACAATAGTAATAAAATTGATAACGACAACAAAAGTGATAATGCCAATAAAGATAATGTTGATCATAATAACAATGATAAGATAATATGACGATAATAATGATGGATAAGAATAAGAATCATAGTAATAGTGATAATGCTAATGATAATTATGATGATGATGATGATGATAATGATAGCAAAAATAATGTAATGATAATGATGATCAATGATAATAATAATGATGATATGATGATAATAATAAATGATATATGATAATAATGATAATTAAAATTATAAAGATAACAATCATAATGATAAATGATAGTAATGATAATGATAATGATCAAAAATAATAGCGATGATAATGATAACGATAATAAAAGTAATAACATTGATAAAGATTATGAAAATAATGATGACAATATAAAAGTAATAAAAGTATCAACAACAATAATGATAATCATGTTCATGATAATAGTATTAATAACAATAATGGAAATAATGATAACAATAATGATAATGATAATAATAATGATAATAATAACAATAATGATAATAAACATCATATATAGGTAGTGGCAACAGTAATGATGATGGTAATGATAATGACATTACTACTGCTACTGTCGTTAATGATAGTGATCTTAAAAGTAATGATATTAAATTTTTGAATAACAGAAATTATTCTGATTATAGAAACGATACAAAGGTGATACTCTACTACTGATGATAGCAACAATGATAATTATTATACGAATAAAGAAATTAATGCAAATGAGAATTTTTGATAATAAAACAGAATCAGCAATGATGATGTAAATATGTGTTAGACGAAATGATAATGACAATAATAATCGTAATAACGATTATGATAATGATTTATGATGCAACGATCAATAATCGCAGTCGTACTGATAATAGTAATACCAGTAATAGAAGCACATTTCCATGTTTCAGTTCACACACACACACACACACACACACACACACACACACACACACACACACACACACACACACACCACACACACACACACACACACACACACACACACACACACACACCCCCCCACACACACACACAGCACGACACACACACACACACTCACCCCCCCCCCACACACACACACTCGCCCCCCTCACAACACACACACACACACACACACACACAAACGCACACATACACTATCATCACAAAGGCAGCTGACACTTTACACTAACCACTAGCAGCCTTAAGGGTCGGATTACCGCCCTTCTCCTCTAATGGGCGAAGAGGGGAGAGAGGGAAGGAGAGGTGAGAGAGGGGGAGAGAAAGGGGAGGGAGAGGGGGGAGAAGGGGGAGGGAGAGGAGATAGAAGGGGTGGAGAAAGAGGAGAGAGGGGGAGAGAAGAGAGAAGAGGGAAAGGGGAGGGGAAGAGAAGGGGGAGAGAGGGGGAAAGGAGAGGTGAGAGAGAGGGGGGAGAAAGAGGACAGGAGAGGTGAGGGAGGGGAAAGGAGAGGGAAGGGAGAGGGGGGAGAAGGGTGGGAGAGGGGGAGAAGAGGGGGAAAAGGAGAGTGAGAGAAAAGGGAGGGAGAGGGAGAGGGGGGAATAAGGGAAAGGTGAGGTAGGGAGAGGGAGAAGAAGAAGGAAAAGGAGAGGTGAGGAGGGGAAAGGAGAGGAGAGAGGGGGGAGAAAGGGGGGAAGGAGAGGGGATAGAAGGGGGAGAGAAAGAGAGAGGGGGAGAGAAGGAAAGGGGGAGGAGAGGGGAAGGAGAGGGGAGAGGGGGGAGAAGGGGGGAAGGAGAGGGCATAGAAGGGGGAGAGAAAGAAGGGATTAGGGAGAAGGGGGAAAGGAGAGGGGAGAGAAGGTGGAAAGGAAGGGGAAGGGAAGGATAGAGAATGAGGAAGGGAGGAAGAATACGGGGGAAAGAAGTGAGAAGAAAGGGAAGGAGAGGGGAGAGAAAGTGGAAGGAAAGGGGAGGGGAAAAGGATAAGAAAAGAGATAGATAAGGGAAAAAACGGAGAGACAATTTAAAAGGAGAGGGGGAAGAAGGGTGACGGAGAGCAAAAAAAATGAGAAAAAGGGAGATGTCAAAAAGAGAGAGGGGGATGGGGAGTAAATGAGGGAGAGGGATAGCTAAAAGAGAGAGAAGGGAATAAATGAGAGAGAGGGAAATAAAATAAAAAGGAAGTGTTATAGAAGAGAGAAGATAAAGAGAGGAGACGGAGGTGGAATTGACCACAGAATTAATTCATAGGAAATGAAAGGAATTTAACTCTCTTCTCTCTCTCTCTCCTCTTTCTCTCTCTCTCCTCTCTCTCTCATCTCATCGTCTCTCTCTCATCTCTCATCTCCCTCATCATCTCTCTCTCTCTTCTCTCTCGTCGTTCTTCTCTCATCTCATTTCTCAATCATCTCCTATCACTCTCTCTTTTCATTCCTAGGCTCTCGTGGTCTTCCTTGCGCGTCTCTTCGGTTATACCGCTCTACATCATCCGTCTCTCCCTTTCCCTCACCTCTCTACTCTCCTCTTCTCTCTCTCTCTAGTTCATTCGTACCTCTGTCTCTACGTCTCTCTCTCTCATCTCTCTTNCATCATATTGTTCCTCTTCTCATAAACTATCTATATATATTACAAAAAAGTCAGAGAGTTCCCCATTCAATTTCCATTTTCAATTATCATCTTTATGACTTCTGAATAACCAATGGAATCCGCGTATAGATAGAAAGATCGAGTGTTGTCTTATTCTGGTCCAAATCGTCGTAGTTGGAGCAGAGAGAGATGGATAAATGGAGGGAGAAAGAACAGAAGAAAGAAGGGAAGAGATATAGAAAGTGAAAAGTGGAGAAAATGATATAGAAAGAAAAAAATCTTGAAAGGGGTAAAGACAATAATAAAAAGTGACAAAAGGGTATACAAAAAGTTAAGATGAATATACATGACACGAAGAATAAGAAATAAAATTAACGAAATACAAAAAAGAAAAAAAAATCATTCTATTACCCCCAAAGAAAGGGATAGAAAAGGAAGATTGGAAGCGCAATCACATAAGTTCGTGAATTATGAGCCAGATGCACCTGGTAACGCCCTTCCCGCCTCTAGCACGAAGGTCGCTTATCAATACGTGATATAACTCATTATGTCCAACCTGAAAATGGCGGAACAGGTCATCATTTTTCTCATCTCACAGTCATGAGAAAGGGAGATGGAGAATAAAATGCGAGAGAATTAGGAAAGGATGAAATAATAGGAGGAATGGGAGAGTTTGAGGAAGGGAAATTGCCGAAAATTGACTTGTTGAGACATTTTAAATTGTCAGTTTCAGGTCGTAGGGAGGTTTGTTTATCATAGGGATGGTTGTGATAAAACGATTGTTATATTACTGATTAGGGTATTAGCGTTTATAGTTATCGTTATTAATAGTACTTTATCTAATTGTTTTAAGTGATGTCAGAATAAGTTTAGCAATGTCACTTTTTCCCTTTTTTTTGGTTTTATCATTATCCTCTCTTTAATCCATTCACACTTTCGTAAACATTAGTCATTCATTACAATATCATATCCATCGTTATCCTTCTTTGAGAAATAATGATGATGACGATTTTATTTTTTGGTGATGATACCAGAAGAAATATACTTTTAATTGTGTTTCTGATTTTCCTTGAGTGGTAAACTAGTAGAATACCACAATCATTTATAAGAATGAAATATATTTTCGGTATTAGAATGTAAATATGATAATAAGGGTAAGAATAATAAGGATGATAAAGATACTACTAATGATAATGATAATGATAATGGTGGTATAATAATAATGATTATAATAATAGTGAAAAAATAATGATGATGATGATAATGATAATGAAGATGATAATGATGAAGATGACAATGATAATGGTGATGAAGATCATTACCTCTGCTAGGGAGGTTATTTTTTTACGGACGTCACTAGTGGACTTGAAAGGTGGTTGACGGAGGTATGCGCACTTTGAGTTCTTATAGTTACTGTTATTATTATCATCATTATCTTTATGGAAATCATAATCATTTATCATTTTCATTATAGTATGACGATTATGATAAGATTAATGATGGTAATGATGATGGTGATGATCGCAATAATGAATTTAATGATAAAACCCGTGATGATAATTATGAATGATGGTTTTTCATCATTATCACTACCATTACAGCTATCACTATCTTCTTTTTTCTGGTCTAAAGATGGAAATGAAATTCTCGTGCTGTTTCCAAACAAACAAAATAACGGACAACATAAATAAGAGAAACAGCAACCTCAATAATTACTCTAACCTCTAAGAAATACCACAATACACCAGAGTAAATGGTGAGACAGTGGAACCATTTCTAACAAGAGTACAATAGGCTATCTCGGCCGAAGAGAATGTCAGAGTGCATAATTGTGTGAAGTCAGCGAGCTTTACAGGCGCTATTATCCGCCATGACATTTGGTCGCTTACAAAATTATGCTGAGCGCGGGAACTTCTCCCACTCTGGCTAGAATGGATTCTCACTGTTGTGAATGTTTTAGGACATGTTATTTTTCGTAACAAACACCCGCAGGAGGAATTGGAGAGATGTGTATCGGTTGGTGTTGTATATATGTATGTTTGTGCGTGTGTGTGTATGTGTGTGTGTGTGTGTGTATGTGTTTGTGTTGTGTGTGTGTTGTGCGTGCGTGTGTGTGTGTGTGCGAGTGTGAGTGTGTGTGTGTGTGTGTGTGCGAGTGTGAGTGCGTGTGTGTGCGCGAGTGTGAGTGTGCGTGTGTGTGCGCGAGTGTGTGCATGTGTGTGTGAGAATGAGAATGAATATCTTAACAGTACAAGAGATGTATTTCTAACGAAGAAGGAATCGAAACCGGTCAAATACATATTTTGCACTTTACAGATATTCATGCTCATTTGTACTTATTATACGTGTATGCATGTATAAGGGTACTTATGTGTATATACGTGCGTCTTTGTATACATTTATTAATCTATCTTATAACTTGAGGTCATTTTGAATTGGCTGTCCGTTTCTTCGTCATTTTTGCTGGTAAAAGAAAAGAAAAAAAAAAGAAAGAAAAGAAAAAAGAAAGAAAAAGAAAGAAGGAAAAAGAAAATAGAAAAAATATATACATATATATATAATATATATAATATATATATGATATATATAATTATATATATAATATATTAATATATATATATATATACACACACACACAAATATATATATATATATATATATATATATATATATATATATATATATATATATATATATATTATATATATATATATATATCCCTGAATCAACACTACTGTTGCAGTAAATATTTCGAAAATATCATTATCCCAAAGTAGAAAAGCAAATCCTGCTAAAGAGGTGATATGAAAGGCTATTTAAATACATGTTTTACGCTGATTTATTTATTATTATTAATATATATTTTTTAATTTACTTTGTTGCACTTTTCTGTGGCTGATTGTAGGCCTACCGTACTTATGGAAGTAACTTTTAAGGCGATAAACAGGCATATCAGATTGTCTTTGTGATTCATGCAGTCCAGGCGTTATTTCATTGTTCTAAATGTCTCTTGGCGTTCATTCATAACAATTATTTTAGAGTTCTGTTGTCCCCATTAGACCGGTTTGTTAAAATTGTGCTAGGGCCGACCTAATTAATATTCGTAAATAGACATGCATATACAGAGAAATAGGTAAATATATGCCTATCAGATATATTTATATTTATCTATATATCTGTACCGTAGATATGCGTCTAGACTGATAGATATGCATTTATTTATTTCTATATGTATGTCCATATAATGAATTATAGGTCGGGCCTCGCACATTTTTAACAAACCGGCCGATAGATTGCAAATATGTTTCATGGACTCTATTTGTTTTGTGTTTAATACAATTTCAACCTCTATTTCTGAAGTGACCTGTTATGTGGTAATATATGAAAGAACAAAACTTTTTTTATGACATGAGCCGAAAAAGATACAAGCCATTCCGCTCAAACGACATTTTGATGGACAGATATCGAAAAGTACGGAATTACATGATTTGGCAAAATTTTCTACCCACAAGAAAGAATTATTTGGGAAAAACATCTGTCATGATATATGTTTACACCTTATATTAACAACTGTAAATACTCGACAACTCCAAGTCAAGAGGATGCAAGTTAGATGATGTGAATTAGGAGAATAAATTTATAACGAAGTCCAACCCACAAACAGACCTTGCCCATGGTGGCCCGGGAACTGCTCGATCTGGAAAATGCGAAATCAAGATATATACGTATGTATCTCTCTTCTCTGTCTTTCTTTCCTCTCTTCTCTGTCTCTCTTTCCTCTCTTCTCTGTCTCTCTTTCCTCTCTTCTCTGTCTCTCTTTCCTCTCTTCTCTATATCTGTCTGTCTGTCTGTCTCTCTTTCTCCGACGTAATAAGCGTTTGTTAGTTCCCCCTAGCGTGGATGGGTGTCATCTAGGTTAGACTACAAAATCAAATAGGAAAATCCGGGACTTTCGAAGGCGGAAGAATGAGGAATGGAGTTATTACGGTTAGGGTTGGATGTAAATATTCCCACTTCTATATTACTCCTTTTAGTGGATGGATATCGGCAAATACTTTGAATGTAGAGGGACTAGGAATAGAGAGGTTGGAGGGTGGATGAGAGAGCGGAACATTTTCGTGTGTCATGCCTAGGAATTTTTAGATGTCTTCAAGAATTTCTGAGTAGGATTTGGATCGGAAGGTCTCAGATACAAAGGATCTCTTTGTGAGGAGGAGAAGAGGGGATAGATGTTCGAGGAGCAGAGGAAAAGAGGGTGTAGGAGAGGGCGTGGAAGGGCGGAGATGGAGTAGACCGTTCAGGTTATCTGCTGCGACGCGTAAAGTGAGGGGGGGGGAAGGGTTAGGTATCGGTTGAAGTGGTAGAGATTGGAGTATCTGGATTTGGAATGGAAAAGGGATTTAACTGGTGGATAGGGAGAGTAGAGATAGGATGGTTCAGGGTAGAGGGAAGAGATACTGGAGGAGATGCAGAAACATCTTGGCGAGATGGAGGGGGGGGTTGCAGAGCGAAGGACTATTTTGGAATAGTAGAGGAGAAAAACCTCGTCATCGTGCTTCCTGTCTAGCCTCAAGTAGACTGAGGTCTAGTTTGAATCTGAGGACAACTACCTCACACTCGAGCTTACAGGCAGGGCAGCTCCTATAGAATACGCTGAATAATAACCCGGATGTGTAGTTCAGAATGGACAGTTGTCAATAAACACCGAGTTGGTATTAGTGCCTGTGGTTGGAGCCGTGGCCAAAGGAGTAGTACCATTAAATCGGAATCAGATAGGCTAGCTGAGAGAGTGGTAAGCCTTAATGCCCCTATTAAGGACAAAGAATCTTCATTATTAGCCATGGTGAGTTTAGATAAAATAGGGAAAAGAAACGATCTACCCCTTAGAGGTATGAGATAGGTAATTTACCAAGGGATTGCCCATGGCTCCCGAAGGCCGTTCATGACGGACATAAAGCCAGCCTTTCATACTTTCACCACACCTTAGAATGGGTCAAAAGAGGATGAAGAAGATACGGAAGAGGAAAGAAGAAAAGACCAAAAAGCAATCAGGTGAGACGTGGGTTGATGTTCGGGGGACTCCACTACATTGGCTCGTTTCCGTCTTCTACCCCCCACCCCCACACGGCAACGACGAGCAAGGTATTGAGAGGGTTTCGTGTGTGTGTGTTGTGTGTGTGTGTGTTGTGTGTGTGTGGTGTGTGTGTGTGTGTGTGTGTGTGTGTGTGTGTGTGTGTGTGTTGTGTGTGTGTGGTTGTCTGTCTGTGGTGCGAACACGTGTGCGCTCTATCTCTCTCTCATATGCAGTCGTTTATGGATTAATCATGCAATTATGATTATTTCTTAAAACGTTTTAAACCATCTATGAGGGATGTCTAAAACAACAACAAATATTTCACAAATTTATTTTCAGATAATATTTACACCATAATGTAAAAAGCATGTCATATTTATTTACATGGATTTGTACAAATTCAACAGAATTCAAGCTCACCAAGAATATGGAAATAAAAAAAACGAAAGATAAAACCCAAGAGATACAAAATAACAAGGTCTGGGGTGGCACAAGAGCTTTGTCATGAGCTGTCACGAGGCATGGGAGCTGCCTGCCCTTGCCCGCAGTCCAGAACTTGGCTCTGACATCTCTCTCCCATGAGTATCGATGGCCACTATTTCAGCTTCGTATGTACACATGGAGCAAGCGTGATGTCCAGAATCTGTTCATATTATATATTTTCCAGCCTATTCAACATATTTTTTTTTTCAAACAAACATATCAACATTCAGCTTCACTTTTTCAAACGGTGCAGCACATGCCATTCTTTTCTTATGCCAGAGAACTCATGTCCACCTTGTGCCACCTTCTGGAGTTCATATCCTCTCCTCCTCGGTGCCAGTGCCTCTGCAGGGTTGGCAGAAGACACAACACTAGCTCTATTTCACTCTCTCAACTCACATCGACTTTCCAACACAGTCTACTGAACACAACTACTAGGATTGAGATTCATTCCCCCTCAAGATGACGGGTTTCCGTTCACTACAGACAAAAAACAAAACACAAAATAAAAAAAATCCTTTTCATCTTTCCAAGCTTCTTTACCATTCCTTGGAAGACGATGCCATACAAATGCAGTTACACAGTATCTTCACGCGACTAATATAACAAAAGATCTATACCTTCTGGTTAACCGTTTCATACATGAAAGGAGTGGTGAATCTCCTGTTTATGGACTATATCTTACATCCTCTAACCCTCAAATGTGTAGTTTCGCATCAGTGTCTGTTTGCATTTATGCCTGTATACTCATAATTTATTTATATATGTGGTAATAGAAAATAGATGGGCAAGACGGAGTAAACATAAAAAGTGGAGTGGCAAGGGAGTAGGACGTTAAGTGGCGAGAAAGGGAGACTGAAGAAGAGGGAAAGAATCTACAGGAATCATTTATAATCCATACATTAGAATCAGTTGGCATTCACATATCATATAAACAAATAACAAGGGAGCCTTTGAACCATCCAGACTTCCTACTGTTCCCCTAGCTTAAGAAAAAAAAAAACTTTTTAGTTATATAAATATCATTAATCACAATGAAAGACAAGATTGGACTGGGTCAGTTATCACACCCACATATTCCTGTTTTGAAAGACTGAAAATCTAGACCAAGAGAAATTCCAAAAATATGAAGCAACTTCCAAGCTGTGTGAGCTAATAATAAGTGTATTAACTGAATATTTATTTTCATTTAATCAACAATTCATTCACAATATTGACTTCAACCTGCTGCACAATTCTCTCACAATCCGTCCTCTCTGAACGGACGTGATGCCAATTGAACGCAGCTTCTAGGATATGTATCAGCAATGCCATGTGAGAAAAGGAAATCAAAAGATAATCATGGTAATAACAATGGTTATTAAGCTACTACCGAACAACTTGACCAAGATCACAGTGATGATGATAATGTGATGCAATGACAATGAAAATGTACATCTATTCTGCGTGAGGTGTTAAAAAAATTAAAAACAGGAGCACCCGCAAGATTTTCAGGCAACTGTCTACATATATATATATATATNATGCCATGTGAGAAAAGGAAATCAAAAGATAATCATGGTAATAACAATGGTTATTAAGCTACTACCGAACAACTTGACCAAGATCACAGTGATGATGATAATGTGATGCAATGACAATGAAAATGTACATCTATTCTGCGTGAGGTGTTAAAAAAATTAAAAACAGGAGCACCCGCAAGATTTTCAGGCAACTGTCTACATTATATATATATATTATATATTTATTTAAATATATAAATCCCCCTTAAATTAACATAATAATAAAACACTAAGAAAGAAATGAAAAAAAAAAAAAAACAATGCCCAATACTATCTGTTCCTGGCAACTTTATATAAGAAATATTACATCTCTCCCTCCGATATATATACACACTAAATGCTACTTTCGCATCAAGACACAAACCAAATGACAAAGGAAAAACACAGACACAAGGATATCCTCTTAAAGCCATCTCCTAAAAGGACCGAAAGTACAGTCCGGTTCCCCTGTTCCAAAGCAGCCTTGCAAGACGTGCAAATGCTTTGTGTGTGTATGGCAAATTGCCGACACACATGCAAAGCAGTCGCTTTTCTATACACACACGCACACAAACACACTCAATATAAACATAACTGCCTCTGTAATATCTTCCTTGAAATGTTTACATAATTTCCTGCAATGTAATTTTCAAGTAAAGACAAATGAAAGACTTTTTTTCTTTTAAAAACAAACAAACAAAAATTTACCTAACAGTTCTACCTGAACATCACACCTCAAACACTGCCTTGTGAGTACACATGTTAGAAAGTAATATGCAAATCCTACAGTTCACATTTCTATAAAAATTGAAATGGGAGTATAAAAATATGCGTATCAACTCCTGAATTGTGTTGCCCAAAGTTACCAGCTTTGGGCCCCTCTACAATCATCCCCTTAAGAACACGACCAGCCTTGGCGGAATCAAACTATCCCGCGTAGGCCCATGAACACAAATTTTCTTCCTCGCTGATGGCGACAGCTTCACCTGCTCAGAACCAAGAGGAGACTTTACACTCTTTCTATCGGGGAGGGAATATAAAAATTAAATGGACACCATAAATGGCTAAATAAAATATTCATAAATAAACAATCATGATTATAACAATAATGAAATGCTAATGATTTAGTAAAATCCTTCTTGGCATGTTGACAAATCATGCGAACTTTTCTCTTTGTCCACTGAGATAAACTTCAAATCAGTAATACAGATCACAAACATAAATCTTTAATTCTCTCTTTCACTCACTCTGCATTTCGCACACATGCAATTTTTTATATTTTCTTTTTTTTTTAATTCAGTTTTTGACTTTGTATTTTTTCCTGCTTGGAATGACTAAAGAATACGTGATTGTGCTCCCACTTACAGGAACGTGGGGAGGGGGGCATTTTAGAGTGTTCCCCATCCCACTTTCGAAGCTTCTCTTTCTTGAAATATCTTTCTTAAAGCAGTCAGAGGTGCATTATTAGATACATACATAAAATTCTTTTACCATAGTTTTCTCCCTTTCATTATAATTTATTTGCAATTTCTTTATTCCCCGTTTTTTCACTCCCAATAGTGCAGCTACATGCGAGGTACTTATACGGAGCTCCTCCCTTCTTTGCTGCAGATTAAAATGAAAAAAATAGTCTCTTCACAACCAGTTTCAAAAGCAGACAGAGGGGAAACAAATATGAAATAACACAAATATGCATATAAAAAAGATAAGAAAAAAAAAGAGAAAAAATAAAAACAGATAAAAAGAAAAAAGAAACCAGAAAATGACAATTCAAGTCCCTCTCTCTTGCAAAATTGTCTGTTTCTCACTTCCTCTGACAATCAATCAACACAACAGACAATATTCCGAGTTCTTTCTCAGGTTCCCCTCCCTTCCTCCCCCTCTCCCCTACCCCACCCACTCCTAAGAGAACAATAATGTCTTCCCTATGCTGAAGAAGCGGGAGGAAGAGGAGGAAGACGAGGAGGATGCTGATGAATCCCCGACACGTTAAAACTGGGAGAGTCTGGTCAGTCGTTGTCCCGGGCACCGTCCTCTTTCGGTCCGGCCTCCTCTGGCTTGACAATCTGGTACGTGATGAGGTACTCAGGGTATGCCTGCAGGAGAGAGAGAGAAAGAGGGGAAATGAGGAGCAGAAAGATGTTATTCCACCCTTAACCCATTAGCGACAGTACATTTATAAGCCGAAAAAAATATTTTCCAGCCGGCTTCAAAACTGACGTGTGGGCGAGTCCAGCAACCTGCCCGCGCTGCCCGCCACGGGTGACAAAATCAGAGTGTGAGCTTCAATCTGGTGTCTCACCCGCAGGACACCTGGCAATGTTTACTTTTCCAAGTGTCTCATATATGGGACACCAGTTGTGAGTGAGTTAAAATGGGTCTATGCATTTACATGTCATTAATATTAGCCATTATTTAGAAATGTTTTCAATTGACAATCTAGAAATTAATGGTTCATGTGTGGTCTTGACATTGTTGATAGAAACTATGATTCCAAAATGCCACTGAGAAATGAATAATACCGAAAAACCTATGCCCTGGAAGTTTCTTCTTCTTCACCTTTGCATATTACAAAAAATGTACAGTAGATTTGCTCTCCAGATTGAGCAATGCTTAACACCCAAAATGCATATTGCAATTCAATCAAAAGTAACATCCAATAAAATACTGTGTAGAATTTACATGATAAAAAAAAAATCAGACATATGCAAAATCCCAAGCACACTTCTCTCTCACAGTACAGTACAGTATTCTCAAGATGTCCCTACCTGTTCCCCTCTGTACACCACATATTCAGGGTAGCAGAGCCCACCGGCACTGGGCCTTCCAACGACAGAGTGATGTCCAGGAGGAGCATGGGCCATCTTCATCGCTGAGAACTGCAGGAATGACTTACCAAGCGTAACTCGACACAGTAGTAGTTGCCTGATGGAGAGAGGGGATTGTGAGTGTCACTGTAATTGATTGGTACTGGAGCAATTAATCTCTTACTGATCACTGCTGCTTGGGATTCAAAATGATTCTCACTGTGGGGAGATTCGGTGCGTTTGGACAAAATATTTTATGGTCATCACATTTCCTTTACAATAGTAATCTACAAACTAATAATTTACTTTGTGATATGATGAATTTATTATTACCGGTAACAATAACACTTGCGAAAATAACTATACTCACCTATAACATGAATAACAGGAACGGTCCTTGTGTACTGGGCAGCCAGTGCCTCCACCAATGCCATATACATACTGATTGCTCTTAGAGGAATGCTCAGCAAAGTAAATACCTATAATAAATAATAAAAAATAGACATCAGATATTTTTCTGCCTGCAATAAATTGGTTCTATGTAAAACACAAAAAACAGCATCTTGTTGACTTTTTCTTTGGGACAAAAATCAAGAGACAGTATCAAATGTCATAAGCACAACATAAGCATCAACAAAGCATTACCTGCTCCAAACATGCCACCAATGTAAGCATGTCTCTCATCAAAGCCTTTCTGCACAATGGCAGAGATAAAGGGAGATCCATGGAAAAGCATTCTCTCGTTGGACTGACCACTGTTGTCTTCAGCAACTTCTCTCCGCCTATGTGCATAACGCTCCCATAAGCGTTTATTCCGTATTTTCTGGATCTGAAAAGGAAACAAGTTAAATAAGTCTATCATCATCACATAAATGTAAATATTGCTTTGACCACTGAACATTACACTACTAAATGAAGGTTATATTTAGGTTATGTTTGCAAATTCAGCAACATATTTGGAAAACTGTGTTTATAGTATATGTACACCTGAAAATGTGAAGATACGTAATGATTTTCTACTGTTCTTCATACTTCTGATATTGACTTTTTTACATTTCCTACAACAAAGTCTAACAAACCCTTGATACAAAGGCCAGAAAATATGAACCCATCAGCACAAAAGCACAAATGTCCTTCCACCAACCTTGACAACATTGTACTTGGAAAAGACCCCTCCTGCATGGCCATTGTCCCGGTGCTCTCGGATAGTCGCCTGCATCTCCTCATCCACTGCTATGAACTCACGATCCTCCCGGCAGAGATCGACCAGCAGTGTGCCCTGTGATGAACCATTCGCACCACCGCTGCTACTGCAAGCGCTGCCTAGTAATCCATCTGGAAGGCAATAGGGGACTCCTGCTCAGTGTGGTTACTTGACACAAAAAAGATCTCAGATATCTAATAATGAACAGAATACTTCAGGCTACTGTAAAAAATAAAAAAATAAAAAATATGTCTATGCCCGTTTTCAGTAATATCAGTCACTCAAACAAAAGGCAGTAACACCCAGGAGAAACTAATGAACATCAATAATAATAATTTTAAAAATCCTTCTTTCCTCCAACATAACAGACTGCTTACTGTGTTGACTAAGAAGTTTCTCGATGCCCTTTAGTAGCTTGTGACGGTGGCCATATGCATTGATGCCGATGGTCTTCAGCTCCTCGTGTCCCATCTCTGCTAGGATATCTAGTGTGATGTCTTCCCTCTCAAAGATATCTCTCAGGTGCTCCAGACCGAGACTGTTTGAAAGGAGAGATCCAATGTATATCAAAGTTCAGCAAAAGATATTGGCAGAAATTTTCCTCTTTCATGCTGAAGTACAGGCCACCCTATATACACCTGGCATTCCCATATTCAAAGGCTTTGTACCCAATGTCCATTTCTGGAGCTTGCAGTCCTCACAATCAACCATTCATAATTCTTATTTTCTAATGAATCCATCTGATACAGTACCCTACAACAACAGCACAAACAGCTAGTATACCTGTTAAGAAATGAGGCAATGCTCATGTTGACTGTGGTATCTGGTGTGGTCTCACAACGGGAATGGTCGCAACAACCATCCCCAATGCCCGGCGAGGAACACATGACTGGGGTAAAAGTCAAGCTTGCTCCTGAAGGCATCATGACTGTCTCCACTGAAATGAATGAAGCCTTTTAGATCTCATGGTCATCAAGATTTTATGAAATCAATCTTAATAGCTGTGCTAAGAAATACATACATCAAAATAAGTCTGATTGAGAGAAAAATATTCAAGAACTGATTAATGGAAATAAAGAGAGGAAGATGATGAGGAAAAGGACACCACTTAAGCAACCCAACTCACCCTCGGCTCCAATGTTGTTGATGGATATGAGTGAAGGTGCAGGGGACACTGTCGACTGCGAGGCACTCTTGGAGGGTGTGCCAGGGGGCTTTGGGGAGGCAGGGGACACAGGAGGAGGAGCAGCCCCACCTGCAGCTGGTGCCAAGGCTGGCTGGCTCATCATGGCATCCTGCAGCAAGCTTCGTACGTCATCCGCAGTGGCCAAGTGCAGTGGAGTTTGGCCCTCCTGGATGAGGAAGAAAATCATGGTGAAATGGGAAGCTTAGGTTTCCTGGTTTTGCCTACATCAGCTCTTTTGTAAAAAGGTGAAAAATTACACAGTCAAGCCTATGCCTAAAATTAGGATAAAGCAAAACTTGAAATCACCAAGGCCTGAATTTGCTTTTAGAGGGATATACCTACCATCAGATAGAGGAACACAATTGGACATTCATTAGTGCACACAGTTCCCTGCCTAGGTGACTGGGACATACCCTCATATTCAGAGACATTTGGACCACCTTAGACAGAAAGCTGGACTGGCATCTCACGCCCATCAGCTAATCCCCGTTGGCTGTGGCATGACACAGCTTGAGGTGATTGGCTGACTGGTATGAGATGCCATTTGCCACATTCTGATATCTAATCACACATTGCCAGTGAATTAGTATATGGTTGAAAAGCAGAACAGACAAGAGAATATATGAAAGGAACAGTAACAAAAGCAAAGAGAAAATAAACAAGAAACAAGTATGAAACAAGAGAAGAATCTAACTAGAAGACATAAAGGAAGAGAGATTTGATGGAAAAATGGAAGAGAAGGAAATACATTATGGAATGAGAGACTAACCTGGTTCTTGAGATAGGGATCAGCACCATGGGCCAGCAAGAGGGCACACAGCTGAGTTCTCCCTTTCTGTGCAGCTTCATGGAGGGGGGTGAAGCCCCACCGGTCAGTGGCATTAACCGCCGTTTGGAACCGGATGAGTAGCGCTGCGATGTCCAGGTGGCCATAAGAAGAGGCATTATGGAGGGGAATCAGACCACCCTGAGGAAAAGACAAGAGTTTAATGGCAAGAAAAATCTTTATCAAACCAACCAGCAAGTAAGGATGAAATAAATGGCAAAGAAAAAAACATTTGCCTCAATTTATACAACAGTTATTATAACTGGGTACTTATAATTGAAATTCCAACCTAGAACTCAGAATCACAAAGCATTTATCCTTGTATCTTTACATTTCACTATGAAGAACAAACATATACTGTCAAAAAGGACTCACCTTGTCCTGAGCATTGACGTCTGCCCCGTTCTCCAGGAGATATTCCGCAACTTCAAGATTGTTGTAGCCTGCAGCTAGGTGTAGGGGTGTTGAGTTACGTCCCTGGTGGTTGTGTGGGGTGGAAAAAGTGGCTTAGACACAGAGGTGTATTTGATAAAGCTTTTGAAAACAGACACCAATTGCTTTTTGTATCTGAATGATTTAACGTGAAATAAAAACACGATACCATGATTACTGAAGGGATTTGGAAATTTCACACACACACACACACACACAAAAAAAAAAAAGGTTTTGTCATTTTTTTTTTTTTTTTTTTTTTTTTTTTTTTTTTTTTACAACTCCCTCTCCCTTTTGCACTCCTTTTCCACCCTTACCAAAAAGGCCTCCCCAGCTTCCCAACGCCCCTCTCATTCTCACCTGCGAATCCCTGCAGTTGATGTTCTCTGGGTTCAGCAGCTTCTGTACCCTGGCCAGGTTGCCCTTCTTGGCTGCATCAAGGAGGGCTGCATCACCCCGCAGGAGGTCAGCTACGTCTTGATCGCTCTCCTTGACCAAGTCTAGGGCCGTGTGACCATCGCGATTCTTCCTATTGACATCGGCCCCATGCTGCTTGGGAGACAGAAAGGATGTTGTACTTTCCATGGGATAATTCATCATTAAATGAAGACCTAATTTCTTCCTCCTTTCTGTTGATCCATCTCCCATTGAGAGTGAAAACATGAGGAAAAAAAGGCTGCCACTTCATGAGATTTATATACACATGCATGTGTGTATAAATATATGTGTATATGAATCTACATTTGAGTGTATGTGTGTGTGTGTATGTATACAAGCATGATTTATTTGTTTTTATGTATGTATGTTTACATGTATGGTAGTATACATGCATGTCTGTGTATATATGTATGTTGTATACATGTTTATATATATATATACATATATATGTATATGTATTTATATGTATGCAAGTATATTTAAATATGCGTATGTACATTCATATGCATGTGTGAATGTATAAGTATATGAATGTGTATGTGTGGATCAATGTATATACATGTGTGTGTGTGAATGTGTGCGTGTGTGAATACATGTGTATGTATGTGAATGTATGTGTCTCCATGTGTGAATGTACATGTATGTGTGCGTGTGCGTATGCGTGTTTGTGCGCGCGTGCGTGAATGTATGTGTCTATCATCTTACAGACAACACAAAGTAAGATTCAAGTGCATATGCTATAAATGTATTAGACTTACTTCTACTGAAAGACCAAATTCCTTTCTATAATGTACTCTCAACAGCCATCAACTGTTCAATTTAGACAGTTATAGAATTTATCTTTTTCATGAGCTGTATCATACCTTCAAACCTTTTATAAATCTTGTGAATGCATTGTTTAAAAAATTAAGAAGAAACGAAAAATAAGAAAGCTATAATGGGAAATTATATGAATATGTGATAAAATATGTATTCCAGGATATGTGTACATATACTAAAATCTGAAAGTCTGTGTGCACTGCTAATGAGACCTATAGTATATGTGAGCAATACGCATCTATTTTCCTAAAACAGGCTGATGTTGCCGAACCAGTGCACTCTCAGGTGCTGTTAAATGATAATTGTCAATTTACTTCCTCGACTCAAGAAGAAATGGATGATGTAAATCCATCCAAAGCTAAGTGTCGACACATTGTGTTGACTCTACATAAGTAGCGATTGCACAGCTTATAAGGAGTGCTTTGGGGACCCCCAGGCTTGATGTTTTAATGAATTTTAGAAAAATATGTATATTACATTTATAATGTATTTTTATGGGATATTGTGTATCTCTATTCATCTAATCAACACTCGCCATATTTTCCTTGTATACATCAACAACAAATAATGTATACAGATAAAAAACTAAGAACTTCCTTACCTTTAACAACAGCTTTACAATGTCATATTTTCCCTTGGCAGCAGCTTCATGCAATGGCGTAAATTTCCAGAGATCTGCCACATTGACACAGGCTCCGTGCCTCACCAGCAATTCCGTAACCTCATAGTGACCATAAGAACAAGCGTTGTGGAGGGGAACCAAGCCACTACCGAGAGAACCAAAGTTTTGCTTTAGGAAATATGGTACCTAAAATATCAGTAATCCGTTTTTGTCATATTTATCTTAAGTATATATTCTCCCTTCAAACAATTAATCAAACAAACATACCCATTCACATGAACACAAACATCCCCCTTGACATGTATGCTCCACCCACCCTTTATCTTTAGCGTGAACATCCGCTCCATGCTGCAACAAGTACTCCACAATGGGGACACGGTTATAGCCTGCAGCAAAGTGGAGGGGCGTGGAATGTCTTCCATCTAGGTCTCTCACATTGACCAGGTAAGGCTGAGCAGTGAGGATGCGCCGGACACACTCAATGTCGCCAGACTTTGAGGCCTCGAGAAGCTGCTGCTCACTGTCCACACCTGGCCCAGGTGGGTCTTCTGCAGGGCGAGAGTCTCTCTTTAGAGGCTGAAGTGCTTTTAGAGGTGGAGAATTAATTTGTGAGGATGCTAGGTTTAGGTAGACATATTTTCATAATTTGTGTCTGGAGTTCAGTTTCACCATGGCCATAGCATAATATCTAATCACAAATCAATTCTCAAAATCAGGGCAAGTTAAATGAACTTTGGCCACTGTTGCTAATTTCAAATATTTAAGTATCTTTTCTGATGAAAATAAAAACCACAATCAAAGTGCCTTACCATGGAGTAGCCTTTGCACAGGTTCTGTTGCAAGTTGCGTGGCAGTGTAACCTTGAAGCGAGATGATTGTGGGGTCAACACCATATTGTAGCAATACACGACATGCCTGAACATCCCCGTCTCTACCAGCTCGATGTAGAGCTGAGTAAAAGGAATAAGAAAATCGTATGAGAGCATAATACACATCAGTGATAAATGAAAATACAAAGAAGCCATGATACATAATAAAAGAGATTAATGAATATGAACTAGTACTGAAAGTGTAAAATCTCTATTCAATATTATCAGAATATTAACATTTGTCACAATACATTTTCAGCATAAAAAGCTACATATCATTAAAACATACAATCTCTACAAATACTGATCTCCTCATGCTAAATACATGACAAGAGAAAATCCACCTACCGGTTTGACCTAAGCTGTCGAGTGCGTTGACCTTGGACCCATGTTTGAGTAAGAGTTCCATTATATCATAATGTCCCTTGTCAGCAGATAAGTGCAGTGGAGTGAGGAAGTCCTTGTTCTTCTCCTGAAGTGGAGCGCCCTTCCTCAACAGCGCCTCCACCACTCCACGTCTTTTGCCGCTGCTTGAACTCACCGCACAGTGCTGTTCAGATGTTCAAATCCAGTTAAGTTTCAACCATGCAGTTTACTCTTAATGTTTAAAGGATTCCTCCCATACCCCCTCTTCTAATATTTTTTTTTCTAAACACCTTTTATTTTTGTTTTGTAAAATGCAATGACAGCATAATGTCAATGGCAGTTTGCAATAATACTGGTTCATGATAAGCTAAAACTGCAGTTGTCGCTACAAGCGAAAACATATTTACAGTACTTTAGTATCTATTTTAAATTCATATATATATAAATATATATACAGTACTAACAGTAAAAAACAAGTCAATATGAAAAAGCTTATCTGTCAACAAAACTTCTAATAAAAGGGTCAGACAAGGACTTACAAGGGGAGTATCTCCTGTGTACGGATGCTTAAAGTTAACAACATCTGCTGAGAGTAATTTCTTTAGCCTTGTGGAGTCAGCCTGGCGACACGCTTCCAACAGACTGTGGCCCTTATACTCATCTGAAATAATTCAATCAAGATATTAGAAAAGAAAAGTAAACAAATACATAAATCTGAACTTTTCTTGAGCATATGACAAAGGAATTCTGTCCAGATAAAGGTGGAACTCACAAGAGAGTCGTTCTTGGAGCTCCCTGGTGGGGGCAACATCGATAGCAGACTTGGAGTGGCAATTGAGCAGTGTAGGATCAGCACCATGGGCCAGGAGGAGGGAGCACACCTAAAGGAGAAAATACAGAAAATCTACAGAGGCTTGTCAAAATAACTGTTTATTTCTTGCACTGTCAGCTGAATAACTCAAAACTTTAGTATGAAACACACCGCAAATCAACTCAATTCCTTTTGGGCAACCATGGGGAGGAGGGGCTTACCTCCACCCGTGACTTTGAGGCAGCTTCGTGTAGAGGCGTGAACTGCCACAGGTCCATGGCATTCACATTGGCCCCATGCTTGATGAGAAGTTCCGTCACCTCAAAGTGGCCATAGGAACAGGCATTGTGGAGAGGAACTAGGCCACTGTTTGGGAGTGTGGGAAATGATATTTACATTAGTCATGGTAAAGAATGAAGTAAGGTTTCTCAAAATTTGACAACTGAGTGTTACTGAGGGTAACAAAAGCAGAAATGCTAGAAAAAAAAAGTTGGAAAGTATACATAAAGTAAATAAGACATAGCACTAAGCATTAACCGTTGACTGCCAGTGAAGAAAAAGGATTATCTGCACTCTCTTCCAAAGGCAAAGAGACTAAAACATTTACACTGAAGACAACATTTAGGTAATTACCCAGACTGCAATATTTTAGTGGTTATTAAACTATAGGCACTGGTTCTGAATAGCTACCCTGAGGCAACACAAGTCAGTATTCATTAGCCTAGAACTTTAAAGTGAGCTAGTCCAGTTACCGAAAGACATGATGCATAAGAGTGAAATTAGCAGTGACTGGAATTAGCCAAATATCAGCAGATTTCTGAGATGGAAAACATACCTCTGACTTCTTATGTGGTAATGACATGAAAGGGACAGAAGTATGTTATCTTCTGATTTTCTTCTTCTTTTTTTTAAGTCAAAGATATAGTATAGGCATATAAAACTATAGGTTAAGATATTTCCAAAAATGTTGGGAGTTCCTGAGGTTTATGTTCAAACCATCAGAAAAAAAAAAAAAGAAGAGAAAACTGACTTGAAAACAAGACTAGTCTGATGGCCTCCTACAAGACAGAAAGAATAAGAAACAAAACAGAGAGACAGCTAAAAGGCTTTGATGAAACTCCTTACTCTATTTTGTCCGACAGAACCTCACCCTTTGTCCTTGGCGTGGACATCTGCTCCGTGCTGAAGCAGTATTGTTACAATCTCCGTACGATTGTAGCCCGCTGCCAGATGCAAAGGGGTGGACTTACGGCCGTCTGAGGCATGGCAGTTGACGTTAAGGGGAGTCAGAAGGGCCAGCAAACGCTCTTCATTGCCTGCTCTGGCAGCCTCGAGTAGCTCCTCTTTTTTGTACTCCCCTGGAGAGGAATAACACATGTAAGCTTTAATCAAAATATCAACAAGCAGCTTTTCTTTCTTGTATTACCATGAATTACAGCTATACAAGTTCAGAAATTAATTGTATAATATCACACTGTATTATATATGGTCCAGATTATTCAGAGACTATCACCAAAGTTAAATATACTATTATAAAATCCTTCTTGTACCATCTTGACTAACCTGTGAGCACAGAGCGAGCATAGGTGTCTGCCAAATCCAGCGCCGTCTTGCCGTCTGTGTTGCGGATGCTTGGATCCGCTCCGTTTTGAAGAAGAACTGCAAAGCAAAAATTCAGTAACATGTTCACAAAGAAATCTCTTTTACCTACATTCTCAACATGAGAGACAACTTCTGTTAAGCCAGTTCATGTAAAATTTGGCATATGTACTATGAAACTTCCCAATCCCCCCCAAACATTTCATTTCTACTACACTACTGTCCTTACTCTCATGTATAATGTGTATACTATTTTTTTTTTTTTATTTTTATTTTTTATTTTTAT
This sequence comes from Penaeus vannamei, assembly GCF_003789085.1. Lineage (NCBI taxonomy): Eukaryota > Metazoa > Arthropoda > Malacostraca > Decapoda > Penaeidae > Penaeus > Penaeus vannamei. Next base: position 464,199 of record NW_020872915.1, read on the forward strand.
TTTTATTTTTTTTAGACAATAACTACCGAATGTCCCACCTATGCAAACATCAAACTTGGACTTGGAAGCAGCTTCATGGAGGGGCGTGTAGTTCCAGTTGTCGCGTGCGTTGGGGTCAGCCCCGTGCTTGAGGAGCAGTGAGACAACCTCTGCGTGGCCGAAGGAACAAGCGTTGTGCAGGGGAATTAGCCCACCATCGTCACGCGCTCCGACAGCTGCTCCGAGATTCAGCAAATGCTCCACCACATCTCTCCGACCAAAACCTGGAAGAGAAGAGAGAGCCAGGGGTATTAGTCTTCTGTCTATTCTTTGGGTCTTTTAAAACTGATGTTACTTGAAGATATGAATCATGTAATCATTTCTACAATGGATTCCCTAAAAATAAAATCATAATCTATATATAAGCACATGATTTTCCACTATAGAAGTAAATCCACCTGAAAGCTATATGCTTATATTGCATCATTTTTCTCAAATTTCAATAATGATTAATGTAAATAGACAACGGTGACATAGGAAACAGAAAATCAGGGTTTCAGCAATTCACAATCTGGGTTCTAGTAAAGTAAGAGAAACTCTAATTCTACAAAATTGTCATATACCTATTGATAAAAATACTAAATACTGTGTAAGGAGGTGCATACCAAACCCAAATGTCAAAGATGCAAAAATACCTGCACCCATGCTCTGCTGACAGGTGCATTTCCTATGCCTTTAAAATGTATTTCTAACTTTACTGATGGTAAACACTTTACTTTAAAGAAGGTTTAGTCTGTGTGTGACGAAAAAACTAAAGGCTACCTCATCACAATTAATCAAATATGAATTCTCTACTTCAAAACTCTAAATTCTGCAAAACTGTTTTTAATGCTCTCCTACTAACAAAGACCATTTCATAAATAAATGAATAGCAAGGCCAAGGGTTTGAGCTAAAATACTAATATGAAGGCTAGTCCTCTATCCTAAACCTTTGTACACTAAAACAAGGTGGAATACATTTAATGATACTTGTTACTTCTACAGAACACTCTTAACTGATACTTAAACACCCTGGAGAGGCCAAATCTTTATCTTGACCACTAGGTATATCATAAGATAAGATTAAACATATATGGTACACAGACATGGAAGGAAGTAGTTCTAGAGATATATTACTGATAAGATATCATAGACTGGATACACAAAAACGAAACAAAATACACTGGATGAAATTGGCAATTTTTGCAGCAGAAAACAAATCTACAGAGATAAAGCTGGTCATACTATAGTTATGTATAAAACTTTTATCATGAGATATGTCATACTCCTGTCAATAACTATTTTATCAAGAGACGTCATACTCCTGTCAATAATTACTAAGTCTGCAATATAAGGCAGTTGCTCAAAGTTAATTGCAACCATATGATAAAACTATTCTGTGATTTTTTTTCTTCTGTTTTGTTTCTATGGAACTTATTAAGAAAGAACTAAGCCTTACAATAAAATGTAAAGGAATGTACTTCATGCCTCTCCATACAATAAAAACACGATAAAACCAAGCATTACAGAAGTATTGGCAGACTTTGTGATGCAAGTCGCTTACTATATTCTCCCTAAAAGGATGATAACAGGTGGACAATTCAAATTTGAAACTCTGTCAACAGAGCCAGCACCATTAATAACAAGTCTTCTTTTGAAACCTGGGTTAATGTTGAAATGACTCATATGCATCTTCCACTGGCCTTGCACCAATCAGTTCTACGTCTGGCAAGAAATCAACAAACCTCCCATTTATAGACCTTCTGGGCATTTCATCTTTGAATAAGGAAGATATCTAAACCCTCCTTCCCGAAGACATAAATGGTGGAGATTTATGGCTGTTGTCAGAGTGTAGTGATCACCCAAAACTGTGCCACTATTGTGCTGGACTTTGTAGGCTATGCATCACAGGTCACGGCAAATTTCAAGTAGACAAGTAGAAAATGACCAATTTTGAAAGTTACAGGCCTTCTAAATAATAAGTGAATCTTTCATTTAATCTGATGATTGCACATGCCTATCAAAACTGGATATCATTTCAAAATAGGCCATAAACTAATAGCAACAGACACCATAAAGGCGAGCAAAGGGCCAGCGATAAATCTTCCAATTACTTTTCGCATAAGCCTCTAGTAACTATATCAAGCAAGATCCATCATTTTATGACTATAATGAAAATATTTTTTCTCTCCTCATATTCCCTAACATACATATACAGCACCAAAAGATGTATCAAGATATACATAATAACTAAAGTTATATATACAATCTCATAATCAAAATGGATGTGTACTGATCTATACAGTTTGTAGTACACTATAATAATCTTATTGATCTTATTGTGAAATTATTAAATTGTATAGTCTGGAGGGGGGGTAAGCAACAAGCTATTATGCAACAAAGAAAAAACAATAATAAAGGGAGAACATAAACAACAAGAAGGGATAACTAAAGGAAACACGTCAGACGGGCAAACGAGAGACAAGGTATTCATAACTAAGACCTGCAGTTGAACAACATAATTACCTAGCAACAAGAAAATGAAAAAAGAAAAAAAAGAACAAAAAAAAAAGAGAAGAGAAGAGACATACAGAAGATACCAAAGACGAAAAACATCAATAGAGCTGACGAAGGCAACTGCCCTAACCAGCCAGAGATAGAGAAGAGAAGAGGTAAACAAAGGCCTACACTGCTCCTCAGCCTCAACAGGCGAGTGCCAAGAACGAGACACAAAACATGGTAACCCAAAACAAGAGGCCATCAACCTAGCCCCCCCCTTTATTTACCTCCCATTTTCTTCCTTATTCTCGCCTCTATCCATTATTATTTCACATGACACCAACCCTCGCGCCCTCCCCGACCGGAAAATCGCCATGGCACCTCCGTACGGGCACGGCAAAGCGGGTGAAAGTACGTAAAACAGC
>NW_020872915.1:476866-479366 GCF_003789085.1 Penaeus vannamei
CACACCACTCCCAATCGCCGGACGGACCGGATCACACTCAGAAGGCGGCTCATGCTAAGCCCAGTTGCCGGGGTTCGGGGCCTCCTCTGGATATCCGCCACAGGTAGAGACGCTTTTTGCCTATAAAAATGCGTGCGCGCCCGTGTGACTGTGTGTGTGTGTGTGTGTGTGAGTATGTGTGAGTGTTTGTGTATTGTTCGTGAGTGTGTGTGTGTGTGTGTATGTGTGTGTTTGTGTGTGTGTGAACTGTGTGGGCCTTTATTGTGAATTTACCCGTGAGGGCGTGCGAGCGTGTGTGCGCAAACATATTTAAAGATTTCTTTTATTATGTGTGGACCTTTCAGTATGCATTTACACACGAGCGCGGGCGTGTATGATCTGCCATGTGCGTGGGCCAATGCACATGTAATTATGTGTGTGCGTGTGTAGGTTTATGCCAATATCTACAGTGAATCTGCTGTTTGTGTGGGTTTGCGTGTGTGTGAATGTGTCTGTATTTGTGTGTGTATTTCTCTATACCGATATCTGAGACGCTTTTTGCCTCTAAAAATGCGTGCGCGCCCGTGTGACTGTGTGTGCATACGTGTGTGTGTATGTATGTGTGTGTGTGTGTATTATGTATGTGTGTGTGTGTTATGTATGCGTGTGTGTGTGTATGTGTGTGTGGCTCTCTATGCCAATTTGTGTGATTCGTCTATTATGTGTGGGTGTGGTCTACCATGTGTGTAGGCCTTTGTGTATGTATTTTGCGTGCGCGCGCACGAGTGTGCGTGTGTGTGTATGTGTGAGCGTATGGGCGTGATTTATCATGCGTCTGGTCTTTGTGTATGTATTTATATCTATCATGTATGTGTGTATATGTGTGTGTGTGTATTGTGCGTGTGTGTGTTCATTATCATGTGTGTATGCCTTTGTGTATGTATCAACACGGACCTGTCGTTCGTGAGCGTGCGTGCGCGTGTTTGTTTCTGTGTATATTTCTGTGTGTGTGCTCTAATATGTGTATGCGTGTGTGCATGCGTTTACGTTTACACACGCAAGTGTGTGTGCAATCTATTTGTGTAAGCATTGTCCGTGAGCGCGCGCGCGTGTGTGTGTGTGTGCTTGTGTGTATGAGCGTGTGTGTGTGTGCATGTTTGTGTGTGTGTGTGTGTGTGTGTGTGTGTGTATGTGTGTGATCTGTGTGGGCCTTTCTTGTGAATTTACCCGTGAGTGCGTGTGGGCGTGTGTATGTGTTTATGCCAATATCTACCAGCTGTTTGTGTGTGTTTGCGTGTGTGTGAATGTGTCTGTATTTGTGTGTGTGTTTCTCTATACCGATATCTGAGTCTGTCTGTTATATATTTGTGTATTTGTGTGTGTGTGTCTGTATGTGCGTAATCTATCAAGTGTGTGGGCCTATGTGTATGTAAGCGTGTGTGTTTCTTTGCGCCAATATCTATGTCTATCAATCGTGTGTGTGTGTGTCTGTGTGTGTAAATGTGTCTGTATGTGTGTGTGTTTATACCAAAGTCTACATCTATGTTGTGTATGTAGGTTATCTAGCATATATGTGGGACTTTTTATATGTATTTACGCGCACGCACGCGGCAATGTGTGTTTGTAATCTGTTTCTATATATGAGTATATCTATATCTATATCTATATCTATATCAATATCTATCTATCTATCTATCTATCTATCTATCTATCTATCTATCTATCTATCTATCTATATATATATATATATATATATATATATATATATATATATATATATATATATATATATATATAAAATATGTATACACACACACACACAGCACACACCCATATATATATATATATATATATATATATATATATATATTATATATATATATATATATATATATATATATGTATATATATATATATATATATATATATATATATATATATATATATATATATATTATATATATATATATATATATATATATATATATATATATATATATATATGGGTGTGTGCTGTGTGTGTGTGTGTATACATACATATATATATTATATATATATATATATATATATATATATATATATATATATATATATATATATATATATATATATATATATATATATATATATATATATATATATATATATATTATAATAATATATATGTATATTATATATATATATATATATATATATATATATATATATATATATATTAATATATGTAAATGCTAATCAGATCTTTAATTACCGGCCTGGGCCCTCCACCAGTACAGTGAAACGTTCGTTTTTCCTTACCGAGGATTTGTACAAGTTGTAGTTTATTTAATCATAAATAAGGTGTACATAAAAAAAATCTATAATTCTATAAATAAATAAACAAGAAATCACAACACATTCAACATTCATTCACTCATTCAACAATTTCATTTCATCCGAATGCACACAGCCTCACCTACGTCACTGCTTCACGGGGCTTCGTTCACACTTCGTCTCGTCTTTGGCTACGCTCCACCTGTCA
>NW_020872915.1:484366-494366 GCF_003789085.1 Penaeus vannamei
ACTACTACTATTATTACTATTACTACCATACTATACTATTACTACTACTATTACTCTACTACTAACTACACCACTACTACTACAACTACTACTACAACTACTACTACTACTATTACTACCACCACTACTACTACTACTACCACTACTACTACAACTACTACTACAACTATTACTACTACTATTACTACCACCACTACTACTACTACTACCACTACTACTACAACTACTACTACAACTATTACTACTACTACTACCACTACTACTACTACTACTACCACTACTACAACTACAGCTACTACTACAACTATTACTACTACTACTACTACTACTACATCTATTACTGCTACATCTACTACTACTGCTACTACAACAACTACTTTTAACAACAATAACAACAATGATGATAATGATGATAAGAATTACAGTAACACCACTACTGATAATAATAATAATAATAATGTAATGATAATAATGATAAAAATACTTACGACTACAATAGTAATGGTACCATTTATAATGAATACAGCAACGAATGATAAAAAATAATGATGATAGCAAAAATAATGAGAACAAGAGAAATTAACGATAAATATCATACAAATAATAGTAATGATAATAAGGAGGATAACAGTGATAATAACATTAATAAAAAATATAACAAGAAATGTTAATAATGATAATAACTCCAATAAAACATCAATTATAATCCTGATCGAATTAAAATGTGTTTTTCTGAAATTAAGAATTATGAGAACACGATTTATCTATTGTAATATTATGATGTTTAATCTTTTTGTGAAATAAAAGCAGTTTTGTTGGATTGATCAAAAGGAAAATGGTATTATAATGTTTTATTTGATTTTCGTCGTAATCTGTGATAGAGGGATTGGAAAATCACGTAAGATTTATATTTCTTTTTGTGAGAGGGGAATATTTATTTTATTTTATTATATCTTTTTTTTTTAATTCTTATTTGTTTTATTTTTATTTTTTTCAGATGCTATTTTTTTCCCATTTATTTATTTATTATTTTATCTTTTTTAGTATTATTTTTTTTCCTTTTTTCCAGACGCTTTTATTTTTCCTATTTATTTATTTATTATTTCATTTTTTTTAATCATTCTTGTTTTTTCTTCCTTTTTTCCAGACGCTATCATTTTTCACCATTTATTTATTTATTATCTTATCTTTTTTATCATTCTTTTTTTCTTCTTTTATTTTTTCCCATTTATCTATTATCATTTTATCTTTTTATTATTATTCTTTTTCCAGGTGCTATCATTTTTTATCATTTATCTATTTATCATTTTATCTTTTTCATTATTCTTTTTTAGACGCTATCATTTTTTTTCATTTATCTATTTATCATATTTTTTACTATTATTTTCTTTATTCTTTTTTTTCAAACGCTATAATTTTTTCCCATTTTCTTTCTCCTTGAATCTCTCAACGAGGACTCGCTTGATGAAACGGCCGATGAATCTCTGTCAGTTCTACATTCTTCCTCTTTCTTCTTTTTATTCTTCTCCTCCTCCTTCTTCTCTTTCTTCTTATTATTCTCCTCTTCCTTCTTCTTCTTATCCTCCTCCTCTTTCTTCTTATTCTTCTCCTCTTCCTCCTTCTCTCCCTTCTTATTCTTCTCCTCTTCCTTCTTCTTTTTATACTCCTCCTCTTCCTTCTTATACATCTCTTCCTCTTATCCTCCTCTTCCTTTCTTCTTCTCCTCTTCCTTCTTCTTCTTGTCCTCCTCCTCTTCCTTCTTATATTTCTCTTCCTCTTTCTTCTTATCCTCCTCTTCCTTCTTCTTATCTTCCTCCTCTTCCTCTTACTTCTTATGCTTTTCCTCCCCTTCCTCTTACTTCTTATCCTCTTGCTCGTTCTTCGTCTTATCTTCTTCCTCTTTCTTCGTCTTATCCTCCTCTTCCTTTTTCTTCGTCTTATCCTTCTCCCTCTCTTCCTCATTCTAATCCTCCTATTCATCTCCCTTCTAATCCTCCTCCTCCTCTTTCCATCTCCTCTTCCCTCTCCGTCTCCTTCCCTACCTCCTCTATCCCCCATTTTCTTCACCTTCGTCTCCACTTCATTCTCTCTCTCTTCTTCCGTTTTCCCTTTCTATCGTTCTCCTCTACTTTCTCTTTCTCCTCTTTCTCCTCATCCCTTGACCGCAATAACCACGGATGCGAAACTTTATTGAGGAAGGGAAGGGAAGAGGAGAAGAGGGAGAGAGAGAAAGGGGAGAGAGGAAGAGTGGGGAAAGGGGGAGAGGAGAAGGGAGAGAGAGAGAGAGAGAGAGGAGAGAGGTGGGGGAAAGGGGAGAGAGTAGAGAGAGAGAAGAGAGAGAAAGGGGAGAGAGGAAGAGTAGGGAAAGGGGGAGAGGAGAAGACAGAGAGAGAGAGAGAGAGAGAGAGAGAAAGGGGATAGAGGAAGAGTGGGGGAAGAGGGATAGGAGAAGAGAGAGAGAAGGGTAGGGAAACAGGGAGAATGGAAGAAGGGAATGATAGGAGAAAGAGGGAGGAGGAGAGAGGAAGAGCAGGGGTAGGAGGAGACGAAGGGAAAAGGAAAGGAGAGAGAGATAAGGTAGAGAAAGCGAGAACGAAAGAGCAAAGGAAAAAGGGGAGAGAGATAAGGTAGAGAAAGAGAAAGACAAAAGGAAAAGGAGAGAGATAAGGGAAGGAGAAAAAGGGAAAAGATGAAGGAGAAAAAGAAAGGGAGAGAGGAAGGAAGAAGAAAAGGAGACGGGGAGAGGGAAAAGAGGAGGAGAAGAAAGGGGAAATAGAGGTCACGAGAGGTCACGAAAGGTCATGAGGTGACGGACAACTACCCTCCAAGGAGATTTACCGTTTGGACTGGGGTCGTCTGTCCGTGGGAGGGGGGGTGAAGAGGGGGGGGAAGGGGGGGGGGAGAAGGAGCATTAAAAAAACATTTATTGGCCGCTTCTTCTTCGAGAAGGACACGCGCCTTGAATGCAAACAGGCGCAAGACGTAACAAAAGGAATGTTTTTTTTCTTTCTTTCTCTTTATTTTTTGTCTTCTTTTTCCTTTCTTTCTTTCTTCTTTATTTGTCTTTTTTCTTTCTTTTTCTCTCTCCTATTTTTCGTTTTTTCTTTCTTTTTCTTTTTTTCTTTCTTTTTCTTTGTCTTTCTTTCTCTTTTTCTTTTCTTTCTTTCTATTTCCTTTTTTCTCTTTCTCTTTTCTTTTCTTTTTTTGACTTTCTTTTCTCTTTTTCCTTTTCTTTCTTTTCCTATTTTCTTTTTTCTCGTCGGTGTTAGACTCTGTTTGTTTTGTGTTTTATTGTTCCATTATCAGCTGGTTATTATGATTAACACTACTGTTATTCTTGTCATTGTTTTTACTGTGTATTATAATCACTATTGTTGTTGTTGTTCATGTTGGTGTTGTTTTTGTTGTCAATTTGTTTGTCAACTTGATTGTAGTTGTCATAGCCGTCATTTATATTATTTTCGAAATCTTATTATTAATATAATTACTTGTATTCTCACTGTTTTAATTTTCCTTTTTAAATTATATATCTCATTAGTAGTATATGCATCAGCCTTATTATCATTACTTATTGTCATTACTGTTAAGCAGCTCTAATCAATTGAATTTTATTTTCATATCTGTCATTAATCTATTTCAGATTAAAATAAAAAAAAGAAAGAGAAAATACGTGATGGCAATACGTGATAAATATGTCAGAAAATAATATTTGAAAAGAATATAGAACAAACATACAATGACAGTGTTTAATAATCCAAAATATATTAATCCCCTTAATGTTTAATCCAAAATATATTAATCCCCTTAATGTTTAATCCAAAATATATTAATCCCCTTAATGTTTATGTATGAATCGTCAACCACTCACCATTTCATCACAATTAATCATACGCTCTAGTGTCGTTTGATCAACTAATTATTAATTTTTTCTTTCCTATTTAATACGCGTTATTTCCTCTTTCTTATCCTTCTTATTTTTCTTTCCTATTTAATACGCGTTATTTCCTCTTTCTTATCCTTCTTATTTTTTATTTTTCTTTCCTATTTAATACGCGTTATTTCCTCTTTCTTATCCTTCTTATTTCTTATTTTTCTTTCCTATTTAATACGCGTTATTTATACGCGTATTTCCTCTTTCTTATCCTTCTTATTTTTTATTTTTCTTTCCTATTTAATACGCGTTATTTCCTCTTTCTTATCCTTCTTATTTATTTTTCTTTCTATTTAATACGCGTTATTTCCTCTTTCTTATCCTTCTTATCTTTTATTTTCTTTCCTATTTAATACGCGTTATTTCCTCTTTCTTATCCTTCTTATCTTATTTTTCTTTCCTATTTAATACGCGTTATTTCCTCTTTCTTATCCTTCTTTTTTTTATTTTTCTTTCCTATTTAATACGCGTTATTTCCTCTTTCTTATCCTTCTTATTTCTTATTTTTCTTCCTATTTAATACGCGTTATTTCCTCTTTCTTATCCTTCTTATTTCTTTATTTTTCTTTCCTATTTAATACGCGTTATTTCCTCTTTCTTATCCTTCTTATCTTTTTCTTTCCTATTTAATACGCGTTATTTCCTCTTTCTTATCCTTCTTATTTCTTATTTTTCTTTCCTATTTAATACGCGTTATTTCCTCTTTCTTATCCTTCTTATTTTTTATTTTTCTTTCCTATTTAATACGCGTTATTTCCTCTTTCTTATCCTTCTTATTTCTTATTTTCTTTCCTATTTAATACGCGTTATTTCCTCTTTCTTATCCTTCTTATTTTCTTATTTTTCTTTCCTATTTAATACGCGTTATTTCCTCTTTCTTATCCTTCTTATTTTATTTTTCTTTCCTATTTAATACGCGTTATTTCCTCTTTTTATCCTTCTTATTTCTTATTTTTCTTTCCTATTTAATACGCGTTATTTCCTCTTTCTTATCCTTCTTATTTCTTATTTTTCTTTCCTATTTAATACGCGTTATTTCCTCTTTCTTATCCTTCTTATTTTTTATTTTTCTTTCCTATTTAATACGCGTTATTTCCTCTTTCTTATCCTTCTTATTTTTTATTTTTCTTTCCTATTTTTTATATCCTTCTTATTTTTTATTTTTCTTTCCTATTTAATACGCGTTAATCCATTCACAGCCGTTCGTTGAATCACGAAATATTCCAAGGTATCATCTACCGAGGTATAAATTATTCCAAGGTATTATTATTAATTATTATAAGGTATTATTATTATATTATATTAATTATTAATTATTATTAATTATTTAATTATTTATTATTAATTATTATAAGGTATTATTATTAATTATTCCAAGGTATTATTATTATTCCAAGGTATCATTATTCATTATCATTATTCCAAGGTATCATCTACCGAGGTATAAATCACACTGGTAATTAAATTCAGACAATGTGAAGAGGTTCAAGGCCCGTGGGATGGTGATGGAGTATAGTGTCAGAAGATACATCATATTCTTTGGCTTCTTTTAAATTTGAAAATGAGAGAGAGAGAGAGAGAGAGAAGATGCGAATGCTAACGATTTTTTTCTTTCTCTCTCTAACGGATTTAACCGTCACTTTGGTTGTTTACGAACGCGTATGTTTTGGCGGGATTTCCTCACTTATTTTTAAAAATTATTGGTTGATAGGTGGTGATGGTGATGATAGTGAATATTAAGATCAACAGGTGGTGATGACGATAGCGTTGGTAAGGACTGACAGGTGGTTCAAGGCCCGTGGGATGGTGATGGAGTATAGTGTCAGAAGATACATCATATTCTTTGGCTTCTTTTAAATTTGAAAATGAGAGAGAGAGAGAGAGAGAGAGAGAGAGAGAGAGAGAGAGAAGAGGAGAAGAGAGAGAGAGAGAGAAGAGAAGATGCGAATGCTAACGACTTTTTTTTCTCTCTCTCTAACGGATTTAACCGTCACTTTGGTTGTTTACGAACGCGTATATTTTGGCGGGATTTCCTCACTTATTTTTAAAAAATTATTGGTTGATAGGTGTTGATGGTGATGATAGTGAATATAGATCAACAGGTGGTGATGACGATAGGTGATGACTGACAGGTGGTATGGTGATGATAGTGAGTCAACAAGGTGATGACGATGGTTGAAGACTAAAAGGTGTAATTAGTGGTAAAGATCAACAGTGATGAAGATAGCGTTGGTGAGGACTAACAGGTGTAATGGTGACGATAGTGATTATATTAGATCAACAGGTGGTGATGGCGATATGTTGGTGAAGACGAAACAGGTGTGATGGTGACGATAGTGATTAAGATCAAGTAGTGATGACGATACCATTGGTGAAGACTAACAGCTGGTAATGACGACGATAGTGATGAAGATCGACAGGTGGTGACAATTTCGACAGTGATGATGAAGACAAACAGCTGGTAATGACGACGATAGTGATGCAGATCGACAGGTGGTGACAATTACGACAGATGATGATGAAGATGGCACGTGATGAAGATCCTACGCGTGACCGAGAAGGCGTAGGGGAGGGGGGAGGGGTGGGTGAAGACGACCCCGGGGTGTGGTGAGAGGGACTTAAAGGACCTAGACGACCCCCCGGTGAGCAGCGTGTGGCGGCGGCCTTGGCGATCGCAACCGAGGCAAGGCGAAGTCAGCCGTGGGTCGGTACTGAGACTCGCTAGGTGGTTTTGGTTGTGTGTTGTTTTGGCTTTTGTTTTTGTTGTTGTTTGTAGTTTATTTTGATTTTTGTTTTTTGTTGTATTTGTTATTGTTTTTGTTTGTTGTATTTGTTTGTGGTTTTATTGTCGTTCTTGTTTTGTTGCATTTGTTTGTAGTTTTTGCTGTATTTGTTATTATGTTGTACTTGTTTTTGTTGTTTGTTGTTATTTTTGTTGTATTTGTTTTTGTTGTTGTCTGGTGTTTTATGATTGGAATTTATACTGTATTTATGCGCATAAACGGAATGTGAGAGGATGTATTTTAGTATTTCTAGTCGCATGGCACAAGTCATCCATAACTTAGTACTAATACTCGCAAGGGTTTTGTTGTTGTTCTTGCTGTCTCGTGTTTTATGTCTGGTGTATTTGCTGTATCTGTAAATAGGCTATACGTATGCTTGTTTTCAGCAAAATAAGAACATGTCTTTGTATTTCGTCGACATTTCTATTCGAGTACGTCAAATGGTCGATTTTATGTAAGATTTACGTACATTATTGAGGCTGGCATCTTGTTATACTGAATTCCCCCATTTCCCCATTCTCCCTTCCCCCTTTCCCCCTCTTCTCATTCTCTTCCCTATGATATATATCACAGAATGTCATTTTGCAGACATTGGCTTCCAGCAGGACCAGTCGCCTGTGCCAAGCAAGGAAAATAAAGTGCTTGAGGGACACAGCTTTGGAATCGAGCCAAGCAGCGCCATTCCACGACGCGGGTTCCTCCTCTAATCTTTCCGTGTGAATACCAATCGCCCTTTCCCCCCCCCCTTTCTAATCAGTGGTTCTTAGGTGAAAGTGTTTCTAATCAGTCGTGTTTAAAAGAAAGTGTTGTTTTCTGGAACTTTCGAGAAGGGAGAGGATTGATTTTGTTCGTCCGTGGTTAGTTTATTCGGCGCTCGAGAGATGGCGCCACCGTCTTCGGGTGTTTGGAGGAGAGTTTAACTGCCGGATCTTGTCTCGCCGAGTGGGAAATATTGCACAAGTCCATTTCTGCAACGGCGGGACTTCTCCTTCCTCATTCTATATCCTCACGCGGAGAATGAGGACGGGACAAAGCCAGTAGAGTGTGTTTAGAGATAGGGATCAAATGGTGGAAGGGAAAATATGGAAGGAGACAAAAATGTGGCGCCATTTTCCGTGGGATATTTTGTACCTAGATTCTTTCAATTCCCGGCGTGGATTTGGGTCCAATTTCATATGTGTGTGTGTGTGTGTGTGTGTGTGTGTGTGTGTGTGTGTGTGTGTGTGTGTGTGTGTGTGTGTGTGTGTGTGTGTGTGTGTGTGTGTGTGTGTGTGTGTGGTGTTGTGTGTGTGTGTGTGTGTGTGTGTGTGTGAGAGAGAGAGAGAGAGAGATAGATAGATATGAGAGAGAGAGATAGATAGAGAGAGGGAGAGAAAAAGAATTTGTCGGTGTATACATATACATACATGTTTCCGTTAGCTTATGTGCGTTTATGCTTACGTGTGCGCGTTTAACCCCCTCCCCCCCCACCCCAACACACATACGCACACAAACAAACCCCCATTCATCCTTCTCACCCCGACCCCCTTTCACACACACACATAACACCCTTCACGCCCACACCCAGGGCACGGGCGGCGGGGAACAGGCAGGAAAGTACATTATACATTCAAATTCCTTTTTAATCCTGTGTCACGCGCCGCCGGGATGTGGGGAAGGTGTGGGTCTTCCCGCTGGGTCGGACGCCTCGGAGACGAAGACGAAAATCCATTTCGGAAGATGGGAAGAGAGAGAAATGTTTTGATTTTTTTTTTTGAAGTGTGTATTTTTGGTTATTCATACATATGCATATGCATATGCATATACATGCACACACGCAGATACACACACACATACATACAGAAACACACCACACACACACACACACACTAACACGTACACATATAGATGTACACGCACGCGCGCGCGCACACACACACACACACACACACACACACACACACACACACACACACACACACACACACACACACACACACACACACACACACACACACAAACACATATATAAATATTTCTTGTGTATTTGTGTGAATGGTATGGAATAACGTTAGGAAAATATAATAAACATCACAAATATGGACACCACGAGAAAAAAAAACGAGAGTGAAAATGAGAAAATCTAAAAAAATAATAATAATAAATAAATAAAATAAAAATGTCCAATGCATTCATTTAATTATTTATATACTTAGATAAGTGTTGTGATCAACACGTGTGAAACTTAGAAACGGGAATAAAGGAAAATGGATAAATAAAAGTTCTTACATAAACAAACATCGTAAATAAAGAGAGAAACATTTCATACCAGAGAATTACCCCCCCCCCAAAAAAAAAAAAAGAAAGAAAAAAATATACGTACATATAATTTAAAAACTAGAAAAAGAAAGAAAGAAAAAATATATACGTATATATAATTTTAAAAACGAGAAAAAGAAAGAAAGAAAAAATATATACGTATATTTAATTTTAAAAACACATATATCCTAAAAATAAGGGAACGGGGGCGTCCCTGGCGAGAATGGACATTGCCAAAAAATGGAAATACAAATTCACGGCTGGAAACAAAAAGAGAAAATGAGGTAATATTCCTAATGAGACGTAACGATGGCAGATCATGAGATGAGATAATGAGGTAAAGTAAAATAATGAGATTAGCCAAAAAAAAAGAAAGAAAATAAAGAAAAAGAAAAGAAAGATGAAAGAAAAAGAGAAAAAAAAAAAAAAAGAAAGACAAAAAGGAGAAAAAAAGAAAAAGAAAAGCAAGAAAAAGAAAGAAAAAAAAAAGAAAGAAAAAGATAAAGAAAAAAAAAAAGAAAAAAAAAGTGACAAATACCGTGCAATTTCCGGGTAAATGAAAAAATTCTGATGAAAAATAAAAGGAGAAAAAGGGGAGAATAATAATTGCGATAAATAAGGGAAGAAGAGAGAAAGCAGCGATGAAATATGATGAGAGGAAATCAGATGAAGGAGACGTTAATGAAGAATAATGGATAGATTTGTCATTCTCTGGGAGTTGGAATTTGCATTTACGGATACACGCACACACACACATATGCTGGTATGTACTCAAACACATACATGCATGTACACACACACACACACAAACACACACACACACACACACACACACACACACACCACACACACAACAACACACACACACACACACACACACAACACACACACACACACACAACACAACACACACACACACACACACACACACACACACACACACACACACACACACATACACACACACACACACACACACACACACACA
>NW_020872915.1:496866-499930 GCF_003789085.1 Penaeus vannamei
GCTTGCTTTGGTGGTTTTGTGGGCGTGGTCATGAGTCTGGTTCTTGGTTTGCTTTTTGTTTGTGTTTTTGTGCGTTTTGTGGGCGTGGTCATAGGTCTGGTTCTTGGTTTGCTCTTGTTTGTTTGTTTATATGGTAGGTGTTTTATTTTTTGTTTGCATGGTAGGTCTGCTTTCTTCGTTTGTTTTACTTGTTGTTTGTACGTCTGTTTAAAGTTTTATTTGCCGTTTTTTGTGAATTATATAGGCCTACAGGGTAAGTCATGCATGTAGGCCTATATATCTACTAATTTATTTGTCTATACGTCAAGTCTGCCAGCTTGTCATTCTATTAACTTGATTGTCCTCATAATAAGTTCTCTGTTTATCTGCCATCGTGTTTGCTTGCATGATAGGTCTCCTTGTCTGTCTGTATGTTGCGTGTGTGTGTATGTCTCTGTGCATGACATTTCTTTCTTTTTAGTATATCTGAGTGATGGGTCATTTTGTATTATTTTCTAGAGTCTGCTTACTGAATGGTGAGTCTGTTTGTCTGTCTGGCTGTCTATTTGTCTCCCTTCTCTACTCGGCATAAATTGTCTGAGTATGATGGGTTTGGTTGTCTATTTGTCTATCTCCCTTTCTACTCGCCAATAAATTGTCTGAGTATGATGGGTTTGGTTGTCTATTTGTCTATCTCCCTTTCTACTCGCCAATAAATTGTCTGAGTATGATAGGTTTGGTTGTCTATTTGTCTATTGGTCATCTGTCTGGCTACCTGTAGAACGCTACCTGGTACTGACTTGCTTTCTTCTTGTCTTTTTTTCTAAACAATGAATCTTAAAACTATAACATAATCGTTTAGTTTTGTGCTTATCGGTCAATCAGTCTGTTTAGATAATAAAAAACTTTAAAATCCCTCTATAAATCTGATATATAATCAATTAAACAGTCTGCTATCATATCTTATATCTGATATATAATCAATTAAACAGTCTGCTATCATATCTTATATCTGATATATAATCTATTAGTCTCTCTGTCATCATATCTGATCAAAGTCAAAACCATCATAACAAGAAGCAGTCATCACAATGGCATCACAAAAGAAATAAAGGAAGTTGCACTGATATGCTACATACAAAGGAGAAGCTTTTCCCTCCTGTGCCTGGCTATCGACCGGCAGTCATTGGTATTCGAAGAAGGGAAGAGAGGGAGAAGAAGAAACACGAGAAAAGAGCTGCCGGGAGAGGGTGAGAGAGAAAGAGGAGGAGGGATAGGGTGAGAAGAGTAGACGGGATAGAAAGGTGGAGGGAGAAAAGAGAAAGAGGAAGAGGGAGAGGGAGGAGAGAAAGAGAAGAGGGAAAGAGGGTGAGAGAGGGAAGGGTGAGGAGAAGAGAGGAAGGGAGAGGGAGAGAGAAGAGGAAGAGGGAAGGGTGAGAGAGAAGAGAGGATGAGGGTGAGGGGAGAGGAGGGAGAGGTTGAGAGGAGGAGAGAGGAGGAGAGGAGGGAGAGAGAGAGAGAGAAAAGGGAGAGGGTGAGGGAGAAAAAGAGGAGGAGGGAGAAGGTGAGAGAGAAAGAGGAGGAGGGAGAGAGTGAGAGAGAAAGAAAAGAGGAGAGGGTGAGGGAAAAAGAGGAGAGGGAGAGTGAGAGAGAAGAGAGGAGGGAGAGTGTGAGGAGAGAGGGAGGAGAAGGTGAGGGAGAAAGAGAGGAGAGGAGAAGGTGAGAGAGAAAGAGGAGGAGGAGAGGGCGAGGGAGAAAGAGGAGGAAGAGAGTGAGAGGAAAGAGGAGGAAGGGAGAGTTGAGAGAGAGTTGAGGGGAGAGAGGGTGAGAGAGAAAGAGGAGGAGGGAGAGGGTGAGAGAGAAAGAGGAGGAGGGAGAGGTGAGAGAGAAAGAGGAGAGGAAGAGGGTGAGAGAGAAAGAGAGAAGAGGGAGAGGGTGAGAGAAAAAGAGGAGGAGGAAAGCGTGAGAGAGAAAAGAGAAGGAGGGAGAGGGTGAGGGAGAAGAGAAGAGGAGAAGATGAGAGAGAGAGAGAGAGAGAGAGAGAGAGAGAGAGTGAGAGAGAGTGAGAGAGAGAGAGAAGAGAGAGAGAGAGAGAGAGAGAGAGAGAGAGAGAGAGGAGAGAGAGAGAGAGAGAGAGAGAGAGAGAGAGAGAGAGAGAGAGAGAGAGGAGATTGTGTAGGGAGGAGGAGTATATGATTGTGTAATGCTGTGATTGTTTAAGTGTGTGCATGCGCATGTATGTCTCTGTATGTATGTATGTGTGTACCTGTGATGCCCCTGTGTTTGTGCGTGTGCGTGCGTGAGTACATGCACTCTTATTCACAACCGGATACAAGTATTTTCCTCTCACACTCTATACACACGTCCCTCTACCCCTCCTATACCTCCTGTCCCTCCTATCCCTCTCTATCCCTCTCTATCCCTCCTATCCCTCTCTATCCCTCCTATCCCTCTCTATCCCTCCTATATCTCTCTATCCCTCCTATCCCTCCTATCCCTCCTATCCCTCCCTATCCCTCTCTATCCCCTCTATCCCTCCTACCCCTCTCTATCCCCCTATCCCTCCTATCCCTCTCTATCCCTCTCTATCCCTCTCCCTCCTTCCAAACTCTGTCCATTCCACACGCAGCCGCCTTTAAGACCCCTATCCCTCTCTACCCCTCCTATCCCTCTCTATCCCTCCTATCCCTCTCTATCCCTCCTATCCCTCTCTATCCCTCTCTACCCCTCTCCCTCCTTCCAAACTCTGTCCATTCCACACGCAGCGCCTTTAAGACCCCTATCCCTCTCTACCCCTCCTATCCCTCTCTATCCCTCTCTATCCCTCCTATCCCTCTCTATCCCTCCTATCCCTCTCTATCCCTCCTATCCCTCTCTATCCCTCTCTACCCCTCTCCCTCCCTATCCCTCTCTACCCTCCTATCCCTCTATCCCTCCTATCCCCTCTATCCCTCTCTATCCCTCTCTATCCCTCCCTACCCCCTTCCCCTCCTCCAAACTCTGTCCATTCCACACGCAGCCGCCTTAAGAACGCGAATTATGCGAACTCACTCTCGCAAAAAAGAAAATTAGGTGAGAGATGAAT
>NW_020872915.1:510704-515704 GCF_003789085.1 Penaeus vannamei
GAGAGAGAGAGGACGGAGAAGAGGAGACGGAGAGAGAGAGAGAGGAGAAGAGACGAGAAGAGACCGAGACGAGAGATGAGAGAGAGGGAGGCGAGGAGGATGAGGGAAGGAGTGAGGGATGGGGAAGGAGACAGAGAGAGACCCAGGAAGAAGGCAAAAAAGGGGGGCAAAAATATGATAAAAACTGAGAAAAATAACAGCAAAATATAAAGAAATGGGGAGAAAAAAACGGATAAATACAGAAAAGAATAGACAAAAAAAGGAAGAGAGAGAGAAAAAAAATAGGAAAGAGAAGAGAGAGGAAAAAGATAGGAAAAGAAGAGAGAGGAAAGAGAAGAGAGAAATAAGAAAGGAAGAGAGAGAGAGAAAAGAAAATAAGAAAGTACGAAAAAATAAACACGCAAAGAAATCGACCAGAAGTTACATAGAAAAATAAAGAATAAAAGAAATACAAAATAAAATAAAATAAAAAAAAAACAAAAAGCAAAAACTGAAACGAAATCCAGCCATTTTTTAAAAGTTTTATTATTTCTTTCCACAAATCTTTTAACGAGGCAGAGAAATTAGGTTAGGCTTGTTGTCCTTAAGGGCGGGAGAAAGGGTTTGCGATGATGTTATTTTCCTGACAAGTGAGTAATGGAGGTGTAAGTATGCGTGTGTGTGTGTGTCTGTGTGTTTTTGTGGAGGGGTGGGGGTTGTGTGTTTGTGGAAGGGGGGGGTGTCTGTGGAGTGGGGAGGGCGTGTGTGTTTGTGTATGTGTGTGTGTGTATTGTGTGTGTGTGTGTGGGGGGGGGAGGCGTGTCGTGTGTGTGTGTGTGTGTGTCGTGTGTGTGTGTGTGTGGTGTGTGCCCTGCTTATTTATGAACAGAGAGAGAGAGAGAGAGAGAGAGAAGAGAAGAAGAGAGAGCAGAGAGAGAGAGAGAGAGAGAGAGAGAGAGGAGAGAGGAGGAGAGGCAGAGAGAGAGAGAGAGAGAGAGAGAGAGAGAGAGAGAGAGAGAGAGAGAGAAAGAAAAAAGAGAGAAAGAGAGAGAGAGAGAGAGAGAGAGAGAGAGAGAAAGAAAGAGAGAGATAGAGATAGATAGATAAATAGAGAGAGACAGACAGACAGACAGAGAAATAGACAAAGAGAGAGACGAAACAGGGAGACAGAGAAGGCAGAGAGGGAGAGGGGGAGGAGGAGGGATTTATCAATCTGAAACAGGGAGACAGAGAAGGAAGAGAGAGAGAGAGAGAGAGAGAGAGAGAGAGAGAGAGAAAGAGAGAGAGAGAGACGAGACAAGGGGCCAGAGAAGGCAGAAAGGGAAAGGGGAAAGAGGAAGGGAGGGGGGTTACCAATCCGAAACAGGGAGACAGAGAAGGAAGAGAGGAAGAAGGGGAGGAGGGGGAGGAGGAGGGGGAGGTACCAGGTATAGTGTGGCTGACTTCGTGTATCCTGGTGTTTGTGTGTCAGCCCGTCAGCCGCCTGGATGAGGAGCCGAACCCAAGCCAGGTCAAGTTACTTGTGGTTTAGACAAGTCAACAACACGCACACAGACGCACATATGAACGCGTAAACAGATGTCTACATGGGAGGATACGTGAGCAAATGTACATAGCTATACACAACACGCACACAGACGCACATATGAACGCGTAAACAGATATATGTCTACATGGGAGGATACGAGAGTAAATGTACATAGTCATACACATACACACACAGACGCACATATGAACGCGTAAACAGATATGTGTGTACACGGGAAGATACGAGAGCAAATGTACATAGCTATACACAACACGCACACAGACGCACATACGAACGCGTAAACAGATATGTGTGTACATGGGAGGATACGAGAGCAAATGTACATAGCTATACACAACACGCACACAGACGCACATATGAACGCGTAAACAGATATGTGTGTACATGGGAGGATACGAGACAAATGTACATAGCTATACACAACACGCACACAGACGCACATATGAACGCGTAAACAGATATGTGTCTACATGGGAGGATGCGAGAGCAAATGTACATAGCTATACACAACACGCACACAGACGCACATATGAACGCGTAAACAGATATATGTGTACATGGGAGGATACGAGAGCAAATGTACATAGCTATACACAACACGCACACAGATGCACATATGAACGCGTAAACAGATATGTGTGTACATGGGAGGATATGAGAGCAAATGTACATAAGCAAACACATACACACACAGACGCACATATGAACGCGTAAACAGATATGTGTGTACACGGGAAGATACGAGAGCAAATGTACATAGCTATACACAACACGCACACAGACGCACATACGAACGCGTAAACAGATATGTGTGTACATGGGAGGATACGAGAGCAAATGTACATAGCTATACACAACACGCACACAGACGCACATATGAACGCGTAAACAGATGTCTACATGGGAGGATACGAGAGCAAATATACATAGCTATACACAACACGCACACAGACGCACATATGAACGCGTAAACAGATGTCTACATGGGAGGATACGAGAGCAAATGTACATAGCTATACACAACACGCACACAGACGCACATATGAACGCGTAAACAGATATATGTCTACATGGGAGGATACGAGAGTAAATGTACATAGTCATACACATACACACACAGACGCACATATGAACGCGTAAACAGATATGTGTGTACACGGGAAGATACGAGAGCAAATGTACATAGCTATACACAACACGCACACAGACGCACATACGAACGCGTAAACAGATATGTGTGTACATGGGAGGATACGAAGAGCAAATGTACATAGCTATACACAACACGCACACAGACGCACATATGAACGCGTAAACAGATATGTGTGTACATGGGAGGATACGAGAGCAAATGTACATAGCTATACACAACACGCACACAGACGCACATATGAACGCGTAAACAGATATGTGTGTACATGGGAGGATACGAGAGCAAATGTACATAGCTATACACAACACGCACACAGACGCAATATGAACGCGTAAACAGATATGTGTCTATGGGAGGATGCGAGAGCAAATGTACATAGCTATACACAACACGCACACAGACGCACATATGAACGCGTAAACAGATATATGTGTACATGGGAGGATACGAGAGCAAATGTACATAGCTATACACAACACGCACACAGATGCACATATGAACGCGAAACAGATATGTGTGTACATGGGAGATAGAGAGCAAATGTACAAGCAAAACACATACACACACAGACGCACATATGAACGCGTAAACAGATATGTGTGTACACGGAAGATACGAGAGCAAATGTACATAGCTATACACAACACGCACACAGACGCACATATGAACGCGTAAACAGATATGTGTGTACATGGGAGGATACGAGAGCAAATGTACATAGCTATACACAACACGCACACAGACGCACATATGAACGCGTAAACAGATGTCTACATGGAGGATACGAGAGCAAATGTACATAGCTATACACAACACGCACACAGACGCACATATGAACGCGTAAACAGATGTCTACATGGGAGGATACGAGAGCAAATGTACATAGCTATACACAACACGCACACAGACGCACATATGAACGCGTAAACAGATGTCTACATGGGAGATACGAGAGCAAAATGTACATAGCTATACACAACACGCACACAGACGCACATATGAACGCGTAAACAGATGTCTACATGGGAGGATACGAGAGCAAATGTACATAGCTATACACAACACGCACACAGACGCACATATGAACGCGTAAACAGATATGTCTACATGGGAGGATACGAGAGCAAATGTACATAGCTATACACAACACGCACACAGACGCACATATGAACGCGTAAACAGATATGTGTACATGGGAGGATACGAGAACAAATGTACATAGCTATACACAACACGCACACAGACGCACATATGAACGCGTAAACAGATGTCTACATGGGAGGATACGAGAGCAAATGTACATAGCTATACACAACACGCACACAGACGCACATATGAACGCGTAAACAGATATATGTGTACATGGGAGGATACGAGAGCAAATGTACATAGCCATACACATATAAAACAGATGTGTGAATGGACATACATGCAGATACATACGGACATATACACATGTAAGTAGATACACATACAAACAGACAAACACACACACACATACATACGCATACACACATGCACACGCACACGCAATCATACACACACACACACACACACAAACATACACTCACCCCCCTTCCATACACACAAAACACCCTCCTATCCCCCCCCCTTCCCCACCCCTCCCACACGCACACAACACACGAGCAAACACACACACGAGCTTCCACGCACACATACACGACTACATATTTACGTACAGCGGGAGAGGCTGAATCACGTACGTTTACACAGTACACAACGGTACGTAAATATAACGATGGCGAACACGTGATCTAAATGGCTTTTATTTGATAACTGATTTGCTTTCATTTCGTGTTTTATTTGTCTTTTTTTTCTGATTAATCGTATGATATTAGCGGTTGATATTTGATAACTGTTTTGCAATATTTTATTTTCTAAATGATTTCTTTGTTATTCTTAAAATTAATCTTATGCTAAAAGGTTATACAAAGCTTTGTCTTTTTTAATTGTTTACTTATACATCTTTAAAATGTTTTTTTTTTGTTGTTGTTGTTCTCAAATTGTTTTTATATTTTCTTACTTTTATTTGCTTTCAATTTAACTTTTATAATCCGTATAATCATAAACGGATTTTTACGTTACACAGAAAAATAAAGATAAATAGAGGAATAAAGATATAGAGAAAAATTAAAATTGAGAGAGAGAGAAGAGAGAAAGAGTGTAGAGAGGAAAACACAATTAGAATAAGAGAGAGAGAGAGAGAAAGAGAAAGAGTGTAGAGAGGATTAGAATAGAGAGAGAGAGAGAGAGAGAGAGAGAGAGAGGAGAGAGAGAGAGGAGAGAGAGAGAGAGAGA
>NW_020872915.1:520704-525704 GCF_003789085.1 Penaeus vannamei
CTTCCCCCTCCTTCCTCTCCTCCTCCCCTCCTCTCCTTTCCTCCCTTTCCTCCTTCCTCTCCTCCTCCCCTTTCCCCTCCTCCCCTCTCTCCCTCCCCCCCTCCCTCTCCCCCTCCCTCCCTCCCTCTCTCCCCCTCCAGTCACCTCCCCTCCCCCTCCTCCCTCAACTCTTCCCTCCCCTCCCCCCCTCCCTCCCCTCCTCCCCCCCTCACTCGCCACCAACCCTTCCCCTCATCTCCGTCTTATTCCCATGCTGTCAATACCCCTTTAGGCGTTAATCCGCCGCCCCCTTTTTCTCATTCCCGTTCCAATTCCCCATTCCCATTCCCATTCCCATTCCCATTCCAATTCCGCTGACATGTTCTGGCTCGTCCCTCCCTCCCCTTTTTTTTTTTTTTTTTATAAATTTCTGTGTCATTATTTTTTCGGTTTATTTGTCTCTTTTTTTTTTCGTTATTTTCTTATTTGTTTCGTTCTCTTTCGTTCTCTTTCGACTCTTAAAATCTGTTCTAAATCTATACCTAGTTTTTTTTCTAAACTTAGATGTTCTAAATCTAATTCTTATTTTTTTTTCTAAATCTAAATCTAATTATTTCAAAATCTATTTTTTTTTAAATCCAGATGTTCTATTTCAATTATTTCAGTTACTTTCCAAATCTAAATTTAACTTTTTTTTATCTACCTCCTCTAATTCTAGATATTATATCTAAATCTAAGACGTTCTACATCAAAATCTAATTATTTCTAAAGCTAAATATTATCTTTTTTTGGTCTGTCTGTTTTCTTTTCTTTTCATATCAAGCGAAAGAATGGTTAGATAAGGAGAGATATAATCCTTATATATATATATATATATATATATATATATATATATATATATATATATATATATATATATATATATATATATATATATATATATATATAGCACAACACACACACACACACACACACACACACACTGACATATATGATATATATATATATATATATATATATATATATATATATATATATATTATATATATATATATGATTATTGAAAGGAAAGGGTTGTATAATAGACAAAGGATAAAAAATTAGGGAAGGGTTATTAAAAAAAAAAAAATCAGGGAAAAATGATAATACAAAAAAAAAAAAAAAAAAAAAAAATAAGAATAAATAAAGACACAAAGGAAGTGTAGTTATTAAAAAGCCCCCTTCAGAGAGAGAGAGAAAAAAAAAGAAATAAAAAAGAACATTTATCAAAAATATCCTTCAAAGAAGTAAAGATGAAAAAAAATAGATAGTATATTAAAGATATTAAAGAAAAAGATAATTAAAGAAAAAGAACAAAGGTTTGAAAGAAAAGTAAATAAATAAATATGCTACAAAGAATAAAAAATATCTACTTGACAAATGATATGTCGCATAATAAAGAAAATAATTATCATTATTATCATTTATTTTATCATCAACATTTCCCTTTATCACTAAAATTAGTATCCACACAAGAAATAAAAAAGTAATAAAAATAAAACAAGTCAGACAAAAAAAAAGAAAAATAAAAATGATAATAATAATGAATGATAATATGAATAATGATAATAATAATAATAATAATAATAATAATAATATATATAATATAAATGAATAATAATAATAATGATAATTAATAATAATAATAATGATAATAACAATAAATAATATAATAATTTAAATAATAATAATAATAATAAAATAATAAAAATAATAAAAAATAAAAATGATAATAACAATAACAATAAGTATACAACATAACATAATAAAAGCAACAATAATAACAACAATAACAATAACAATAATAAACAATACCCAACAACAATAATAACAACAACAAAGCACCACGAGACAACAGCGAAGACGGCCCAAAATGAAGGGTAAAATATTCACGCCATTAAAACTTAAGAAAAGCGGAGGTGTTCCTGAATTTGGCCTGGGGGAATGGGCGCGAAATTTGAATCTTGGCGCAGCGGTTTGGCGGGAAAAATTTAAATACATAAGCCGAGTTAAACTAGCTGTAGGTCTGAGGGCGGGCGGATACGTGTATGTATGGATGGATGTGTGTATGTAGGCGTGTGTGTATAGTTAGGTGTATGGGTATGTATGTATGTAATATGTTGCACGAACATATATAGTAAGCACGTATGTATATACGTGCACAAAGGCATGTACACAGATACACAAGTACCAAATACACATACACACGCACACACACACACACCACACACACAAACACCACACACACACACACACACACACACACACACACACACACACACACACACACACACACACACACACACACACACACACCACACAGACACACACACACACACACACACACACACATCGTCCCGCAGTGAAGGTAAACAGTTTTAAGGCGAGTTGAACGCTTTCTGACCGTCACTTGTTCTCTCCTCTGTCAATTTAATGAATAAGGAATGGATGAATTCTTCTTAAGTTTAGGACTGTTTTAGTGTTTAATTATTATTATTATGTTGTTGTTGTTGTTGTTTTGTTTGTTATTATTATATTATTATTATTATTATTATTATTATTATTATTATTATATTATTATTATTATTATTATTATTATATTATTATATTATTATTATTATATTATTATTATTATTTATTATTATTATTATTATTGTGTGTGTGTGTGTGGGGGGGGGGGTGTTAGTGTTAGTGTGGGTGTATGTGTGTCTGTGTGTATGTGTGTGTGTGTATGTGTGTTCGTCTATATGTGTGTGGGTAGGTGTGTATGTGTGTGTGTGTGTGTAGCTGTGTGTGTGTGTATTTATGTGTGTGCGTGCATACGTATGTGCGTGCGTCTTTGTGTATGTGTATGTGTGTAATTGTGTGTGCGTGTGTGTGTGTGTGTGTATGCGTTTGTGTGTGTATGTGTGTGCGTGCGTACGTATGTGTGTGCGTCTTTGTGTATGTGTGTGTGTGTAATTGTGTGTGTGTGGTGTGTGTGTGCGGCGTGTGTGTGTGCGTGTGTGTGTGTGTGTGTATCACTTGTTGTCACTCGTGGATTTAATGAATAGAAAGGTTTAATTCGTACATAATGTGTCTCTGATCTATATCAATTTAATTCTCCGTAATTAAAATAAAAGATAATGTGAGTTGGACGCAGGTCGATCTTCTCTTACTCAACTTTTTATTTTGACTATTCTTCTTTCTTTTAATCCAGTTCGTGTTATTTGATATATCAAATGACAATTCCATTCACTGTGTTTTATGTATTTACTTGTTTATTATAATTCAATTCCTAGAAAATCTAAAAAAGTTTTCAACTAATCTAGACACTTTAAATTATATGTATACCTATATATGTCTAGGTACACACACACACACAACACACACACACAACACACACACACACACACACACACACAACACACACACACACACACACACACACACACACACACAACATATAGCATACACACACACCACACACACACACACACACACACACACACACACACACACACACACACACACACACACACACGACATATATATATATATATATATATATATATATATATATATATATATATATATATATATATATATATATATTGTATATACACGCACACAAACCCATTCATATATATTCACCCATCATTTACTATCCTCTTTTTGGCCTATTCTTTTAATCTATAATAATAAACATCATTCCATCTAAATGAATAAATGTATAAATATTTCCTTCGAGATTAAGATTCCTGGAAGAGCGAAGGCAGACAAGTTCCCGGGTGAAGACTGAGGGAACTGGAGGAGATATACTGTACAGACCCCTCTCCTCGATCCCCCCACCACCCCACACCCCACCTCTTCTCCTCCCTTCCCTCGCCCCCTCTCGAACCTGGCCTCCTCCCACCCCCCCACTCTCTCCTCGACCCCCACCACCCACCTCTCCCCCCCTTCCCCTCGCTCCCTCTCTAACCTGGCCTCCTCCCTCTCCCTCACCCTCTCGTACCTAGCCTCCTCCTCCCCCTCACTCCCTCTCGACCTGGCTCCTCCTCCCTCTCACCCCCTCTCGAGCTGGCCTCCTCCCATCTCACCCCTCTCTTAACCTGGCCTTCCTCCCTCACTCTCACCTCCCTCTCTAACCTGGCCTCCTCCCTCACTCTCACCCCCTCTCTAACCTGGCCTCCTCCCTCAACCCTCCTCAACCCCCTCCCTCCTAACTCCTCCTCCCTCCCCCTCACCCCCTCTCGAACCTGGCCTCCCTCTCCTTACCCCTCTCGAACCTGGGCCTCCCCTCCCTCACCCTTCTACCTGGCTCCTCCCTCCCCCTCACCCCTACTTGACCTTCGCTCCCCCTCTCCTCAGACTCGAGCCTTCCCCTCCTCCCTCAGCCTACTGGTCCTCGTCTCCCTTCTCACCCTCCCCCCTACTCGACCCTCGGCTGCACCCTCCCCTCTCCCTCACTCTAACCTCGCCTGCCCCTCCCTTGCCAGCGCTTCCCTCCTTCTCTCCTCCTCTCCCTTCCTCTCTCTCTTCTCCTCTCCTTCCCACCCTCTCCCTCCTCTTCCTCCTCTCCTTCCCTTCCTCTCCCCTTCCCTCCCTCTCTTCCCTCTCCTTCCCTTCCTCTCCCCTCCCTCTCTCTTCCTCTCCTCCCCTCCTCTCCTTCCTCCCTCTCGTCCCTCCTCCCTTCTCTTCTCTCCTCCCTCTCCTTCTCCCTCTCTCTCCTCCCTCCCTCCTCCCTCTCCCTCCTCCTCTCTCCTCCCTCCCTCTCTCCCTGAACCCTTCAACCTCTCCTCTTATTGCCTCTACCTCTTAACCCCTTCATCGCTCCGTTCACCCCTTACCTCTTCCCTTTCCTTAACCCTTAACTTACCTAATCGCTTCCTCTTCCCTCACGCCCCAACCGCCTTTTCCCTAATCCTTCCTCCCTCCCACAGTCTTCTCCTCAACCCTAATCCCTTCCCTTTGCCTTCTCAATCATCCCTTATCCCTTACCC
>NW_020872915.1:533204-534598 GCF_003789085.1 Penaeus vannamei
CCTCCCCCTCTTCAGGGCGGACTGCGGCAGCTCGGACATGGCCACAAGCCAAGACAGGCCCACAAGCCCCTCCTCCTGTAGAAAGAGGAGGAGGAGGAGGAGAAGAAAAAGAAGAAGAAGAAGAAGAAGAAGAAGAAGAAGAAGAAGACGAAGAAGAGGGGAGGAAGGAGGAGGAGGAGGAGGGACGGGGAGGAGGAGGAGTGGAGGAGGAGGAGGGAAAGGAGGAGGGAGAAGAAAGAAGAAGAAAGAAGAAGGGGAGAGAAAGGAAGAAAGAGGGGAAAAGGGGAGGAGGAGAGGGGGAGGGGAGGAGGGAAGGGGAGCGAGGAGGAGGAGGAGGGGAGGGAGAGGGGGAGGGGGCAGGGGAGGGGTGGGAGGGGGAGGAGCGGGAGACGAGGGAGGAGGAGGAGGAGGAGGAGGAGGAGGGACGAGGACGAGGACGGGACGCGGGACGAGGAGGAGGAGGAGGAGGAGGAGAGGAGGAGGAGGAGGAGGGAGGAGGAGGAGGAGGAGGAGGGAGGAGAAAGAAGATAGAGGACGAGAGGAGAAAGGAAGAGAAGTTTTTAGGAAGAAAAGAGAGGAAAGAATTAAGCAAGAAAAGAGGGGAAGGGAGGTAGATAGAAGAAACGAAGGAAGAAAGAATTAAGCACGAAAAGAGGAGGGAAGAGGTAGATAGAGGAAACAGAAGATAAAGGGAGTCAGCAACAAGGGAAAGAACGAATAAAAGAAAAAGAAAAAGAAAAAAAAATATGATAGCAGTCGTCAGGAAAGTTTAAGCCTCGACAGTTAGTCTACAAAAAGATATTTATTAGCTAATTAGTTGTACGTCTAAGTGAATGGTAGTCCCACGGTAGTCTCAAGGTTGTAAAGGCGGCGGCAAACCTTTCACAGCTGTAGGTTGTTAGTGACTTACGGGCAGTTAGATGTGATGCGTGTGTAGTTTAATGGAAAGAAAAGTGAGTCCTTTAAGTTAGTCCAAGGTTGTAGATGGTAAGAGGCCTTTCACAAAATGCCGATAAGACTTTTTTTTGTTGTGGTAGATACCGACTGAAGGAAAGGAAGATGTTGTAGCAACGAAAAGATAGTAGTCTAACAGAGCGAAAAGTAGTCCCGCCGTAGTCTCAGACCCGAAAAAAAAGTAGTCTGCGGTGTTCCTATGAGCCGAAAGTAGTCCGCCGCCGTAGTCTCCCAGACCGAAAAACGTAGTCCCGCCGCTAAAGGTCCCAGACGAAAGTATTCCCGCGTAGTCTCCCAGACCCGAAAAAGTAGTCTGCCGTAGTCCCAGACCCCGAAAAAGAGTAGTCCCGCACACCCTTAGTCCCCAGACCCGAAAAACTACCCCGCGTAGTCCTCAGACCACCGAAAAACTAACCGCCCACCCGTAGTCGCAGATCGAG
>NW_020872915.1:535220-562720 GCF_003789085.1 Penaeus vannamei
AAAAAATAGTCCCGCCCGTAGGTTCCCTATACCCCGGGGAAAAGTTAGTCCCGCCGTAAGTCCCAGACCCGAAAAAGTAGTCCCGCCGTAGTCCCAGACCCGAAAAACTATCCCTCCCAGTAACCCCGACCCGTAAAACTACCCCCCGTAGTCCCAGAACCCGAAAACTAGCCGTCCCACCGTAGTCCCAATACCGCAGGTGGTAGCAAGCCGTCAACAACGTAGCGGTAAGACTCGTTTTGGGAGGTTGCGGTAGCTAGCGGG
This sequence comes from Penaeus vannamei, assembly GCF_003789085.1. Classification (NCBI taxonomy): domain Eukaryota; kingdom Metazoa; phylum Arthropoda; class Malacostraca; order Decapoda; family Penaeidae; genus Penaeus; species Penaeus vannamei. The sequence continues at coordinate 535,485 of NW_020872915.1, forward strand.
GAGTCGCTACACACGCAGGGCAAATGTAGCAGTGGTCGGCGCTAGGCTCACCACTGCTAGAGCGGTATATTAATACCCTTGACTTTGCGTTCATACTTCAGGAAAGCCGCTGGTCTTTTGGGTTCTTTATTGTGTTCATGGGAGCCGGGGGGGAAAAGGAGGACGGGAAAAGGAGAGTGGGACGAGAGAGGGACGAGCGAGAGAGGAGAGGGAGAGGGAGAGAAGGGAGAGTGGAGGTGGTGGGAGGGAGAGGGAGTGGAAGGGGGAGAGGGAGAGGACGAGGGAAGGGAGAAGAGAGAGATAGAGAGAGAGGAAATGGGAGGGAGGGGGAGGGGGAGGGATGAGGGTGAGAGGGAGGATGGCGAGAGTGCGAGAAGAGAGAGTAGAGGAGGAGAACGTGCAGGGTTAAAAAGAGGGAGGACGAGGGGGGAGGAAAAATAAAGCTGGGGCGAGGATGGGTGAAAGAAGAATGGGGGAAAAGATTGAGAATAGGAGAAGACGAGAAAAAGAGAGAGAGAGAGAGAGCGGAAGAGAGAGAGAGAGAGAAGATAGAGAGAGAGAGAGAGAGAGAGAGAGAGAGAGAGAGAGAGAGAGAGAGAGAGAGAGACAGAGAGAAGAGAGGAAAAGGAGAGGGAGAGAGGAGAAGAGAGAGAGAGCGTTGAGTTAAAAGAGGGAAGAGGGGGGGGGGTAGGAGAGTGAGAGAGAGAGGAGACGTGGGTTAAAGAGGCAAGAGAGGGGAGGAAAAGGAGAGTGGGAGAGAGAGAGAGAGAGAGGAAGAAGGGGAAAGGTGAGGTAAAAAGAGAGGAAGGAAAAGGAGAATAGGAGAGAGGAACATATGGGGAAAAGAACGGAGAGAGGGACATGGAAGGGAATGGAGAGAGAGAGAAAGAATGGGAGAAAGGAAAAGAAGAGAAGAATTCCTTCAATGGAGAAGGAGAGGGGGGGATGGAAGAAGATAAAAGGAAAACGAACAGAAGAATAGAAGCAAAGGAAGAAGAAGAAAAAAAAGACGGAAGAACGGAAGCAGAAGAAGAAGAAGTAGAAGACGAGAAATTCTCCTTCTAGAACCTCCTGGTAATCTTTATAATTTCCAAACACTATTTTCGACGATAAAGAGCGGTGGCAAGCTTCACTAAATTCAAACGCTTTATCATTTTCTTTTTTTTTCTTTTTTTTTTTGTCGTTTCTGCCGATGTAGAAGATCGCAGCTACTTGAACGGCCAAATTTTCAACGAAATATATGGATCCAATCCAGATCTCGCTAAAAGCATCATGGCGGCAGAACGGGGTTATCTTCACCGTGATAATGCAGTCTTGACGAGCCTAAAAAAATAAAGAGAGAAAAAATATCAAAATGCGCAGAATACCTCCTCTAAATTCACTCGGTCTCTTTCTTTGTGCATTTTTGCACCTACAATGCACGACATGAATTGGTAAAAAAAGAAAGAAAACGAACAATAAGAAGAGAGAACAGGGACACTTAGCAAGATATCTTCACCGAGTTCTCAACTGTTGAAAATACGAACCAGGCCATTAACGGACAAACGTTTAAAGGGATGTTAACCGTATGAGAAACGTGCAACTACTGCTTTATTCATTTATCTATTTATCTGTCTATTACAGATGTAGCGAAAGATAGGTAGGTTGTGTGGGAGGTTTTTCATCTTGTCTTTAAGTTTCGTTATTTCGTTATCCTTTTTATTTATCATTATTATTATTGTTATTATCATTATTATTATTATTATTATTATTATTGTTATTATTATTATTATTATTATTATTATTATTATTATTATTATTATTATTATTATTATTATTATTATTATTATTATTATTATTAGTTTATTTGTTTATTTATATTTATTTATTTATTTTTGTGGCGGTTATGTCCGTTCGAAGGAATTCAAATTTGACCGTTTGATTTTCAGATCTTAGGATATTGTGGATTTCAAATACCATTATCATCATCATTATTGCCGTCATTATTGTTATTATCATTATTATAACCATAAACGTAATCATCATTATTATCATTATAATTTTTTATCATTACTATCACTGTCAACTATTACGTCACACGACACTCAACATGCGTTCGATTTTGAAAGAAAAAATATAATCTCTTCATCAGCAATTAAACACGAGAATCAACACATCAAATTCCTAAACAGCTAAAATCCGGCCCTCTTTATCCCCCAATCCTCCCAATCTCCAGTGACGAATCCGAATCATCATATTTCTATCGAACTCAAATTGAAAAAAAAAGAGATTGCAGCGAATCGAACACTTTTCATGAGTGTCTTTCGCGGGTTCGTTTCCCACGGGGCGCTGGATCCTCTCTCGCCCGTATGTCGAGGGGCTAAAAGGACGGGATTAGAACGTCGTCTCCGTCTCTTCTGCTTTTCCCATGTCACGTGACGGGGAATAAGTGCTCTTTCTTGTCTTTTGTAAGAGCGAGTCGGAGATGGAAGCGATATGTAGCAAAGGAGATGAAATTATAGTGGAGATGATATTTATATTATATATATTATATATATATAATATATATATATATATATATATATATATATATATATATATATATATATATATATCTATTTATTTAATCATTTATATCTGCGTGTGTGTTGTGTGCGTGTGTGTGTGTGTGTGTGTGTGTAAGCGTGTGTGTGTAAGCGTGTATGCGCGTGTATGTGTGTGAGAGAGACAGACAGGCAGAGAAAGAGAAAGAGAGAGAGAGAGAGAGAGAGAGAGAGAGAGAGAGAGAGAGAGAGAGAGAGAGAGAGAGAGAGAGAGAGAGAGAGAAGAGAGGAGAGAGAGAGAGAGAGAGAGAGAGAGAGAGACTAGAGAGAGAGAGAGAGAGAGAGAGAGAGAGAAGAGAGAGAGAGAGAGAGAGAGAGATAGATAGATAGATAGATAGAGAGAGGAGAGAGAGAGAGAGTAGATAAGTCGATAGATAGATAAAGAGAAAGAGAGAAAGAAGGTCAATAGAGAGAAAGAGGTAGATAGAGAGAAAGAGAGAGAGAGAGAGAGAGAGAGAGAAAACAGACAGACAGAGAAAAAGACAACAGACAGAGACAGACAGAGAAAGAGAAAGAACGAGAGGGTTAGACAGACAGACAGACAGACAGAAAGAGAGAGAGAGAGAGTAAAATACAGGAAGTGAAATTCTAAACCCGTGAAGTATGGTAAGTAGCCCTTCACAGGCTCCCACAGAAGTGATAAATTACCTTATGATTGATTGGTATCTGGTACGATAAATCACATTCACGTTTAAATATTCTTTTCAATCTATTTGTTTTTCATTATTTATTTATGTTTTTTGGTTATCTATTTACTTACTTGTTTGTTTGTTTATGTTCATCGTTATGTATTTATTATTTGTTTAAAGAATTATGTTTTTTATCTATTATAAAAATCATCTCTTTTTCATGTCTATTTAATTAATTCTTTAGAAGTTCAAGAGATATCATCTTGAGCTATCCCCTGTCTAGCCCTACCCTCCTCCTCTCCTTCTTCTTTTTCTTCTGCTTCTTCTTTTTTCTTCTTTCTTCGCCTTCGCTTTCTTTTTCTTTTTGTCTTTGTCCGTTCTTTTGCTTTTTTCTTTTTGTTCTTCTTCGTCTTCGTCTTCTTCTTCGTCCTCTTCTTCTTCTTTTCTCTTTCTTTCGTCTTTTTCTTCTTCTTTTCTTCTTATCTTTTTCGTCTTCGTCTTCTTCTCCTCTCCTTCTTTTCTTTCTTAGTCTTGGACGTCTTTTTTCTTTTTCTTTCTTCTTTCTTCTTTTCTCTTCTACTCCTCCTCTTCTTCTCATTTCTTCTTCCTCCTCCTCCTCTTTCTCCCCCATCTTTCCTTCTCCGTTCCGTCCTTCGTCTTTCTTATTTTTCTTCTCCTCCTTCTGCTCCTCCTCCTTCTCTTCCTACCCTCCTCCTTCCTCCACTCATTCTCTTCCTCCTCCTCCTTCTCTTTCCTTACCCCTCCTCCCTCCTCCTTCATTTTCTCCCTCCTCCTCCTCCTCCATCTCTTCTCTTCCCCATCTCCCCCTTCCTCCTCCGTTCCCGAACTCCAGATTTTTTGAACCATTAAATATCAGCCGGTTAAAAATACACAAAACCCGATGAATATTCGGATAAACGAACATGAATACAACACAGGAAATAAAAGCCCATTTTTTTTATAATTTAAATATTTAATATTAATAAATTTTTTAATATATATAGTATATATATATATATATTAATATAATATATATATATATATCGGATAGATATACATTTCTCTACCTGTCTATTCGGCAGATATGCTAGACCGATAGATAGGTCGCAGAAATCGTGGGTTGCTTAAAGAAATTGGAAAAGGAAGATGGAAAGATATGATAAAGATGATACAAAGAACCGAAAGGGCATAGATTATGATTACTTGATAAGATTATGGTTATCACAACACGGAACTAAAGAGGGAGAGAGAGTGTGACAGACAGACAAAGAGAGAGCGAGAGAGAATGACAAATAGACAAATCTATATATATATATACATATATTATTATATATAATATATCATATATATATATATCTATATATCTATCACATCATCTAATCTAATCTATCTATCTATCTATCTATCTCTCAGATTCTATCATATCCTATCTACTCTATACACACACACCACACACACACACACACACATTATGTGTGTGTGTATGTATAACACATACATACATTACATATACTATATACATGCACACACACACACACCAACACACACACATACACACACACACACACACAACACACACACACACACACACACACACACACACACCACATATATATTATATATATACTATCTATATATATATATATATATATATGTGTGTGTGTGTGTGTGTGTGTGTGTGTGTGTGTGTGTGTGTGTGTGTGTGTGTGTGTGTGTGTGTGTATGTGTGTGTGTGTTTGTAAATTCGTGTGTATAACATCATTTCTGTTCTTTTTTCCACATACATACAATACAATATACATTGCACACACACACACACACAAATACACACACACACACACACACACACACACACACACACACACCACACACACCACCACACCACACACACACACACACACACACACACACATACATACCATATACATGCACACACACACACACACACACACACACACACCACACACCACACCACACCACACACACACCACCACACCACACACAAGTACACACACATACATATAGACATAGTAGATTCACAGAAAACAGACAGACAGACAGACACAACAAACCGACCACAGAAACGACCTCCTCCCTAATACACGAAAACCATATGCAAATACCCATAAAAAACACCACAAACTTTTCGAACCTCAACCACAATGGAGGGGGGAGGGGGCGGGGGGGTCAGGGGAGGGACAGGCGGCAGGGGAGGGGGAGGCGGCAGCAGACAGGGGAAGGACAGGGAAGGGGGGGGGACGCAGCAGACAGGGTAGGGGAGGGGCAGGGGAGGGCGACAGGAGACGGGCGGGGTGGGGACAGGGAGGGGGGGGGGGGCCAAAGACAGGGCAGGGGCAGGGGGAGGGACGGAGAAGATATGGAAAGGGGCAGGGAAGGGGATAGGGGGGGGACGGATTAGATAGAGGAAGGGGGGGGTGGAAGCGACAGGGAGGAGTAGGGTAGAGAGATAGAACCGACGGGGAAGGAAGGGTAGAGAGATAGAACCGAGGGAAGGGGGGGAGAGGGAAGAAAGGATCAGGTGAAGGGGAAGGAGGGGGGGGGGGAGAGGGGGGGGGGGAGGGGGAGGGGGAGGGGGAGGAGAGGAAACAGGGAGAGGAGGAAAAGGGGGGGGAGACAGGGAACCGAAGGCGCGGATCAGGGAGAGGATCAGGAAGGGGGGTGAGGATCGGGAGGGAGGGGGATCAGGAGAGGATCAGGGAGGGAGGGATCAGGAGGAGAGAGAGGGACAGGAAGGGAGAGAGAGATCAGGGAGGGGAGGAGGAACAGGAGGAGAGAGAGGATCAGGGAAGAGAGAGCGAGGATCGAGAGGAGGAGAGCAGGAGGGAGGAGGATTCAGGGAGGGAGAGAGGCACCAGGGAGGGAAGTAGAGGGGGAGGGAGAGGAGCACCAGGAGGGAGAGAGAGGATCAGGGAGAGGGGGAGAGGATCAGGAGGGAGAGAGAGATCAGGGAGGGGAGGAGAGGCACCAGGGAGGGGAGTAGAGGAACAGGGAGAGAGGGGGAGGGAGTTATGGAAGCCAATCCACACCCAGTAAGATGGATGATGAACAAAAATCGACCGAAATCCCCGACTTGTGAGGAGGGAGGCCAGGAAAGTCGTTCAAAAGTTATTCTGTTCAATTCTGTTCAAAATCTTATCATTATGATTATGATATGCAAAACAAAAGTTATTAAAAAGTTAAAAGTTCAAAAGTTATTCTGTTCAATTCTGTTCAAAAATCTTATCGTTATGATTATGATATACAAAACAAAAGTTATTAAAAAGTTAAAAGTTCAAAAGTTATTCTGTTCAATTTCTTCCTAATCTTATCAATTGTGATTATGAGACACAAACAAAAGTTATTAAAAAGTTAAAGTTCAAAGTTATTCTGTTCAATTTCTTCCTAATCTTATCATTATGATTATGAAATACAAAACAAAAGTTATTAAAAAGTTAAAAGTTCAAAAGTTATTCTGTTCAAAATCTTCCTAATCTTATCATTATGATATAACAAAAAAAGTTATTAAAAAAGTTAAAAGTTAAAGTTATTCTGTTCAAAATCTTCCTATCTATCATTATGATATACAAAACAAAAGTTATTAAAAAAGTTAAAAGTTCAAAAGTTATTCTGTTCAAAATCTTCCTAATCTTATCATTATGAGACCAATTTCGGACAATGAATAACACATGAATAAAATAAAATGGCATATATATATCCCATCTCTATCGGATAGATACTATATTTTTGTCTATCTGTCCTATTCGGTAGATATGCTAAGACCGATAGAAATTCAGATCATAATAATAATCAATTATTAAGAATAATCGCATAGGTCCGCAGAACAATAATCATAATAATTAATTCATATTAAATAATCCAATAGGTCGCAGAAATGAATCAATCGATGATTAATAATAGATTATCAATAAAGATTGTTATTATCAAATTTATTTCCTGTTATGCAATCAAATTTTGTTTTCTTTTTTTCATCATTATTGATATTATCATTATTAGTTTTATGATTACTTAATTGTTTAAGCTTATCGTTATTTATTTGTTTTTATCAATTATGATTGTTCTTTTTCATCATTATTAACATCTCACATTATTCATTCCTAATCGTTATCTATTGGTTTTTTTATCATTTATAAACATTATACATTATTATTTATCATATTTTTTAAGATTTGTTTTTATCAAATCTTTTCCAATTTTTTCTTCCGATTTTCCAGATTTTCAGATTTGATTTCGTTCTGGAAGCCATGATCTGAACGATGTTACAAGATTCATGACACGCCATCGCCTCTGCCGCCCACGCCCGCACTCATATCCGTAAGCCATCATGGAGATCTCCCTCATGGCAGCTTCTCTCCCTCATGTCGTGTTGATGTTGACATTGTCGCCACATGTACGCACGTACGCACACGCAGAAAGGACTCACACACACACACACTCATACACACACACACATACACACACACACACACTACACGCACACACATCACACACACACACACACACACAGCGTATTCACACACACACACACACATACACACATACCAAGCACACACACGACCACAACACACACGACCACGACGTGGCAGCGCGGGCACAGCCATGCATGCGGCGCGCACACACATGCACATACTGACACAGAGCACACGCACACATATCCATATCTACATTTCTTTATTTATATCTGTATATCTTTCTATATCTATATCTACATATCTTTATATGTATATATATAAGTATATGTGTTGTCTACATTATTTCCACATCCATAACACACACAAACACACACAAATCTTACCCCCTAGAAAATACGCACACACACCACACTCACACACAATACACACACAAGCAGCTTAACCCCCCCCACCAAAAAAAAAAAAAAAAAAAAAAAACTTATATATGAAATAAATAAATAAGAGAGAGCAGGAAGAGAGAGATAGAGAGAGATAGATAGATAGATAGATGCATAGAGAGAGAGATAAGAGAGAGATAGAGAGATAGATGAGAGAGAGAGAGAGAGAGAGAGAGAGAGAGAGAGAGAGAGAGAAGAGAGAGAGAGGGCAGAGAGAGAGAGAGAGAGAGAGGAGAGAAGAGAGAGAGAGACGAGAGAGAGAGAGAGAGGAGAGAGAGAGAGAGAGAAGACGAGATGAGAAAAGGAGAGCCTAAAATATCCCCCCCCCAAAAAAAAAAAAAAACACAGACACACACACACACACAAGCAGTTCCCCCCTCACTCCCCCCCCCCTCAAAAAAAAAAAGAATAAAATAAATAAATAATAAAGAGAAAAAAAAAAGAAAATCCATCCTCAGACAGCCGCCAGTCATCATGTCTGTGTCGTCCACTCCGAGGTCACAGAGTGACCTGAGGGGAAAGGCGACTGACCCAGGTGAAGATACATTAATACAGCATCCATTACTGTCCCTGCTTTAATCTCCCCTCTTTCGTCGCTTCTCCTTTCCTCTCTCTCTTCTTCTCTTCTCTCTCTCTCTCGTCCTCTCTCCTCTCTCTCTCGTCTCTCTCTCCTCTCTCGTTTCTCTTTCTCTCTCTTCTTTCTATTTTTCTAATTATCCTTTTCTAATCTCTAATATATGTTCTATCTATCCTTTTTTAACTGCCCTTCTCTCTCGTCATTCTGTTCTTCTATCTTTCCCTGTCTATCTCTATTTAATGTCTGTTTATCCCTCCTCGTCTCTCTCTCTCTCTTCTGTCTATTTTTTCTATTAATCCTGTCCTATCTCTATATATGTCCTATCTGTTCCTTTTTGTTTCCCTATTCTCGACTCATTCTGGTTCGTTTTTTGCTATCTTTCTGTTTACTCTATCATTATGTCTAGATCGTAATCCCCTCCCTGTACCTCTCTCTCGTCTCCCTGTCTATTTTTCCTCCTATCCTTCTTGTCTATCTCCTATATATGTCTACATCTCATAACCATCTGCCGTCCCCTCTATCTCTCTATTTTGTCTATCTTATTATCTTATGCTCTCTAGTCTGTATTCTCCTGTAGCTCTCTCCTCTCTCTCTCTGTTTATCCTTCTGTTTTGTCGCCTATCCTCTCCCTGTCTGTCTATCTATCCTCAAATGCAACTCCCTGCCCTCTCGTATTCTTTCTATCGTTCTGCGTCTATTCTCTCTAGTTCTGTCTATACCTCTTCATCTGTTGCATCTCCTTGCTTGTCCTGTTCTCTGTCATTTCTGTGTCTAGTCTTTTTTTTGGTCTTGTCTCATATCTGTCTATTATTTATCCGTCAATCGGCACCCCTCTCTTATTGCGTTTCTATCTTTCTGTCTAATCTCCTAAAGCCACCTGTCCTGTCCCCTCTTTTTCTTGTCTGTCTATCCTCCTTGTTCCTTCTCTCTCGTTCATTCTATTCTTCGAATCTATTCTGGGTCTATTTCTTCATCTGTCCTGTCTATTTCTCGTCGTGGTCGCTCCGTCCCTCCTCTCGTCTCCTCGTCGCTCCAGCCGATTCCTCTCCATTTCTTTCTTACCTGCTACTCTCCCTTCTCCTGTCACCTTCCTTTTAACCTCTGAATTCTTTTGTCACGTTTTCACTTTCCCACACTCTTCTTTGCTTTCCGCTCTCTCACCAATTTCCCCAAACTTTTCACGCACTCCTCTCTCTCTCCTCATCTCCTTCACAATCGCCTTTCTATGACGTAATCTCCCCTCCCTTCTATATCTCCACTCTTCTCTCTCTCCTCTCTCTCTCTCGTCTCTACTCTCTCTCTCTCTCCTCTTCTCTCTCTCTCTCTCTCTCATCGTCGTCTCTCTCGCTCGTCTCTCTCTCTCTGTGCCTGCCTGCCTTGTCTGCTTGTATGTCTCTCTGCTCTTCTCTATCGCATCCTTCCTAAATCCATCCCTCTCCTACCTCCTCCCAACTCTCGCGACGGGCTGCTCCCACCCCTCTATCTTCTCCTCACGTAGGTTAGGTTGATGCGTGGCTGTGAGGCTGGACTTGTACCTTCCTCATCATCCGCTGCCTCATCTCCACATTTGTATCGCGTCCGTACTGTCCTGGTTCCCTTCTCTCTCTCTCTAGCTCTACTTCCCCTATATTCCCCATTCTCTCCCATCGCGCTCCTCACCCACCGTAGATCCATGAACTTCCCCATCTCTACCATGCTGCCTCACCCCTCTCTACCACCATTACCCTCCTCACAGCAGGCTCCCCCCTCTCCCCACAAGTGAGTGATTTCCCCCTATCTGCCCCCATTCTCCTCTCTCCCCACACTCCCCTCCCACCTGCCCTCTCCTAACCACTCCCCCTATCCGATCTCTCCTTCACTGCCGCTCTCTCCTCAGCCCTCTCGTCCGCACACTCCCCTCATCTCTCCTTCTTCCTCCACACTACCTTCCATCCCATCCCACATCTCCCCTCTCCTCCCCCACTCCCGTCTCTCTCTCTTCCTCTTCTCTCCCACAATCTGACGCGCTCTTCTCTCACCCCATCCCCTCTCCATTACTCCCCCCTCTCCCTCTCTAGCTCCCCATCCCCTGGGCCCACACTCTCAGCCTCTCGGAGCCCAGCAGTTTCTCACCCTGTTCGCCCACGGCTCCCCGTCTCTCTCGGCCCATGGCCCCTCCCCACAACACCTCCTGCCTCTCCTTCACAGGCCTCTCCCACCCAATACACCTCCAGTGCCCTCTCCCCCAACTCCCTCTTCCTCGCTCTCTATCCCCTCCCTCTATCTCCCACATCCCTGATCACACACACTACCCTCTCTCCCTATCTCCCTGCTCCTCCCCACGAACTACCCCTCTCTTCCCCATGCCTCTTTCTGCCTGCTCCTCCCAATAACTCGGCCCTTTCTCTCCCCACATGGCCTCCCACGCTCACGGCCATCTCCCACACTCCCCTCCTCCTTGTCTCTCCTCTCACTCTTCAGGACTTGATCTGTGGATGGATCATGCTTCCGCTCAAGCCTATTTTTTGGAAACAAATCGCCATTTTTTTGAAGACACTCATAGGGGGTTGGGTAGGATAGGGTACGATACCCGCCGTATTGCCACCCCGTATCACGGCTTAGGTTGTTGCCCCTCTGTTCCCCTCCTCCGCCCTCCCGCCCCCTCCTATTCCTCCTTCTCTCCGCGTTCGCAGTCTTAAAATTCGTCGATTTGTTTGGTGTCCGTTTTTGGGGTTTGGTTTGTTCCGTTTGTGTGTCTCTGTTTTGTTTTCTTTTTTTATTCTTCTATCTTATTCTTTCTTGATCCCTCTTCACTATTAACTGTTACTCATTTCTCATCGTATCTTGTGTGTCGTCGTCGTCTGTCCATTAGAATATTCTGTTTGCTTTCTTCCTCTGTCTTTTCTTTCTCCTCAGTCTCTGTCTTTTGTCTGTCTTTGTTGTCTGTCCTGTGTGTCTCTACTCACTCTCTGCTCTCTCTCTTCTTCGCTCATCTCTCCATCGACATCGTTCCCTCTCTCTCTCTCTCTCGTCTCTCTCTCTCTCTCTCTCTCTCTTTCTCTTTCTCTCCGGTCTCTCTCGCCCCTCCCTCTTCTCTCGTCGTCCTCCTCCCCGCCCGATGAGCTCTGCCTCGGCCCCAGAGGAGCCCTGAGCCCTCCTCTCCTCTCTCCTCTTCCTCCTAATGTCTCTTCCTTCTTCTCTCTCTCCTCTCTCTCTCTCTCTCTCTATCCTCTCTCTCCTCTCTCTCTCTCTCTATCTCCTCTCTCTTTCTCTCTCTCTTTCCCTCCTCTCCTCTCTCTCGTCCTCTCTCTCTTTCTGATAGTCTCTCTCGTTCTCTCTCCTCTCTCTCTTCTCTCATCCGTCTTCTCTCTCTCTCTCTCTTCTCTCTCTCTCTCTCTCTCCCTCCCTCGGCCGCTATTCTCCCTCCCTCCCTCTCTTCCCGGCCTCTTCCTCCCTCTCTTCTTCTCCGTCACCCTCCCTCCTCTCCTCCCCTCTCCTCCCACAGGGATCCCCTCTGCCCCCCTCTCTCTCCTCCCTTCTCTTTCTCTCCTTCCTCTGGCTACCTGTCCCCCTGCTTCCCGTCCCCCAGGTCCTTCTCTGCTCTCCATGTAAACAGAATACCTATTGGTTCCCAGCATGTTTATTTGAATACTGGCTGCGAACAAATACTATCTGTCAATCTCTAACAGAATCATTCCCTCCTATTATTCAACCATTTTATTTACCCCCGATCATCCCAATCTAATCATCAAGGGCTGTCAGTGCTGTCTGTCCTGCAATCAATTCTCGCTCTGCGGGCCCCCTACTAATTTAAGGAGGCCTATTGTCCCCCTGCAACATCCCCCAGTAGGATCAGTTGCCATCGGCTGCATACGTGTAAATATATTTTTTATTTTTTATTTTATTTTATTTATTTTTATTTATTATTTATGCAGATTAACAAAGCAGTCGATTTTCATGGCTGATTTTTGATTGCTTTGGATATCTGGCCAATTCGTGTTTGTTTTATGGCCGGTTTGGGGACTTAGAAAGAATTTTATTGTAAAGGAAATCTAGGGATTGGTTATTACTGGTCCAGGTGACGACGTGTAGGTAGATATGGAGGAATAAGATAGATAGATAAGATATGGATAGAATGGATTAGATTAAGATAGATGTAGATAGATATATACATATGGAGTAGATGGGTAGATGGATAGATAGTAATATAGTTAGATAGATGAATAACGACAGATGAGTAGATCAGAATAGATTATATAGAATAGATAGGTACTAGATCAGATAGGATAGAATGAATAGATAACAGATATAGGTAAAGAGTGTTAGATAAGATAAATAGATGTTAGAGAATATAGATAGGTGAAAGATAAGATTTAAGATCGATAGGTAGATGAGTGTATATTTATATATACATACAGGGGTTATTATGCAAATTGCGGGATAAAAATAAACTGTTATCTTCATTATATTGCTCTTAAGAGAATAGATTTCCCCCAAGTGGTATTGGATAGTAAAGATAATTTGGCATAATTCCCAAATACGTTCTAAATTTATGTATGTATGTATGAATGTCTCTATTATCCTATGCTATTCTATACTAATATACCGGTCCACGGGTTCTAAAGAAGGCTATATGTATAGATTTTTCGATACAAAATACCATAGCCTTCCTCTCTATATCCAGTGAGAGGTTCTAAAACAACGAAATATTCATAGATTGTATACTATTTATATTTATTTATATTAATTTATGATTTATTTATTATTTTCTAATTATTTTATATTCATTTATTTATTTATATTTATACTATGCCCCAGCAGATTTTCAATCAATACAATTTTCTCTCTTTGGCGTCCTCCTGAAAGAAATGAATTGCACCTCGGGATGGCAACAAACGGCGGCCGGCCAGATCTGCAGCTGCATTTCAAAACATCCGGGGATCGAAGGACTCTCCTGCTCGGCTCAATTCGGCGGGGTCGGAAGCAATTAGAGTTTTGGGATTTCTTTTTCCCTTGTATGAGTGTATATATTTATACATACATACATACATTCATATACGATGCATAATACTATACATATACACATGCACATGTTGCACATATCACACATATATGCATGCCAAATGTATATTATATATAATATAATATATATATATATATATATTATAATATATATTAATATAAATATATATATAGTATATAGTGTGTGTGTGATGTGTGTTGTGTGTGTGGTGTGGTGTGTGTGTGTGTGTGTGTGTGTGTGTGCTGTGTGTGTGCTTTTATATAGATAGATAAAGAATAGATGAATCGGTAAATCCACATACCACTCACACACACATCCTATCTATCTATCTATCCATCTATATGGTGTGTGAGTTTGATGTGTACACACACGACACACACACACACACACACGAATGATACTAGATCGGTGTGCCACACACACATATATATAATATACTATTATAGCTAGTATTAATATGTATACGTATATTATAGTAATATGTATATACTTATATATATATATTATTATATATATATATAATAATATAATATATAGTATATAATGTATATATACATATATATATATATATTATATTATATATATATATATATATATATTACTATATATTATAGTATACTAGTATAATTATATATATATATATTGCACACACACACACACAACACACATTTATATATATAGATAGTAGATAGATGCGTGTGCTCGTGTGTGTGTGTGTATGTGTGTATTATTTCTTCCTTTATCTGTCCATTGTAAATCTCACACATACATTCTTTACATATGCAGAATGAACTTTGTTTTGAAAAGTGTTTGTGAAAATAACAGAAAGTATCTGGAAAGATACAATAAAAGTACCAACATCTCATATCTTTTTAATATCGAAAATTACCTTCTTTTCCCCCCTCTTTTGCATTCAGTTCGTAATCGTATTTTTCCCGCCGTTTTGTCTGTCTTTGAGTTTCCATTTTTCTTATCTTGCTCGCCGGGGTCATGGTTCCTCCAAGATTACATCCAGCACATTTGACACGAACTTTGCCGCAACTTGGACCGAAATCAGACACCGCCCTGATCGTAGCACTCTAAACTACTACACTGCAGACATCGTAAATTCAAAGAGGTCAGTATGTCATCTACATTTTTATTTCTTTCTTTTTTTTTTAACGTAAATGCAACATACTCTTTCGTCACGTCGTGTTTCACATCCGGGGATGAATCCGGCACTGATTGTCAAAGTGTCGCAAAGTCGCATAAATCTGGCGGGAAAACGTTGCGCAATTCTGTCGTCTCTTGTTTTGTATGTATTTCGTAGTTTATATAGTACGAAAAAGTACGGGTTTTATTTCTTGCAATGTTTGAAAATATTTCGGCTAGAATAACCTTTAGGTACTGTTGGCTATTCGTTATTTCATTGCATATAAATTGCGACTTTGATAATCGAATTGGACTGAATTCGCCATTTTAATTAAGAAAAATAATAGACTGAAATCAGAGTTGCCCGCGAGAAACTACATTTTCAAAACAAAAAAGAAAAAGAAAAATGAAATTAACAAGAAAAAAAAAAACGTTTTTTTTTGGAAACATTTACTGGCGGCCATGTTTTTGGAATTCAAAACTGAACCAAAAAGAAGAAGGAAAAGAAAAAAAGAAGAAAAGAAAAAGAAAATGGAAAAGTAAAAAATAAATCAAAAATAAGAAAGAAAAACAAGCTGGAAAATAAAAAATAAACCAAACAAGAAAGAAAAATAAGATGGAAGAGAAAAAAATAAAAGAAATAAAAACAAAGCTACTCGATCCCCTAAAAGACGCGGGAATCCAGATATGAGGGCAAAAAACGCCGTATTGAATCCTTCTATACTCGTCTCGGGAATGCCTCATGTCTCTTAAAAATATCACTTTCTTTTATTTTCATTTTTTTATACATTTGTATTATTTCATTTATTATCATCAATCCAGTGGGAATTACATTATTCATCATAGATTATTTATCTTTATTTATTATATGTTGTGTTTTTCTGTTGGCTATGCTACTGTTGTATCACCCGTTTATCATTATTATCATTTCATCACCATTGTTTTATGGATGTATAATTATCTATATTTTTCATGAGTTTATCATTTACGAATTATCATGATATTATTGATTCCATCAATCATTATATATTAACAATTATTATATATTGTTCTTATAGTTTATCCATATCATTATATTAAAAAAATAATAATAATAAATAATAATAATAATGATAATAATTTAATTATTATTAATTATATCATTATATTATTATTATTATTATACATATATTATATATATCATTACCTTATTATTATTTGATCATTATGCCTAATTATTTTATCTGTCTTTATTCTTCGCTATTGATTCATTACATTCGAACATTGATTTGTTATATATTATTATTATTTATTATTATTGTATTGTTATGAATTTATTATTGCTATATCATTAATAATTACTGGTTATTATTGTCGTTATTTATCATCATTTAGTCATCATCCATTATTTTTCTATTTATGATAATTTTCATAACTTATTATTGTATTGTATCGTTATTTTATGATCTTATTGATCATATCTATACCCATCGTTAGTCATGTATTCCATTAGTACATTATACTATACTGTTATATTATTATCACTATTTATTATCATCATATTAACAATTGTCATATTATCCCCACTCTTGTTGATCATTATTAATTATTACTATAATGACGATAATTTAGAAGATGATGATTATGACAAAATGATGGATATGAGGATGATGATGATGTAATAATGAACAAGACAGCAACAATAACAACAAATAAAACATGATGATACAATGAGTTTAATGAATTGATCGATAATAATAATAATAATCATGAAACAGTAGTGATAATAATAGTAATACTAATATATATAATCATTAGTAGGATAATAATAATCATGATAAATATTGATAATAATGTAATGCTAATATTGATAATTATGATGATAGTAATGTAATGAAGTAATGATGACTGATAAGATATGATAACAGTGATAATACTGATAATGACAAGTATCTAAATACCCGATGGCCACAATAACAATAATGATAATGATAGTTATTGATATAATAATAGACGTTATAAAACCGTACCGAGATTAAGTTGCCCTGCTACCCCACAGCTTCCCCATTCTCCCTACACCCCTTGCCCTCCCTCTCCCCCTTCGTCACTCTCCCTACACCCCCCACCTCTTTACCCCTTATTCCCCGTACACCTTCTCTCCCTACACCCCTCCTCATCCCCCTCCCCTCCACCCAATCGCCCTCTTCCCCTCTCCCCCTCCCCCCTTCTGCCCTACAACCCCTCGCTCCCTCCACCTCTCCCCTCCCCACTCTCCCGTACCACCCCCCTCTCCACCTTCCCCTCCCCCCTCATCCTTATAACCTCCTCTTACCCCCTTCCCCTCTCCTACACCCTACCTCTCCCCTCCCTACACCCCGCTCGTCTCCTATACACCCCCCCTCTTCCCCTCCTCTCCCTACACCTCCCTCTTTCCCCTTCCTCGGACGCCCCCCTCCCTACACCCCCATCCCTCTTCCCCTCTCTCCTACACCCCCCTCTCCACCTTTCCCTTTCCCCCTCCCCCCCTCCCCTCCATCTCCCAACACCCCTCCCCCTCCCCGAAAAAAAATAATAACAATAAACAAAAAAACAACAACAAAGACCTCGATTCGACTCCACTGCCGAGACGTTGAGTGACCACGTTCATTAAAGGAAAAAGTGAGGAAGAAGAAAAAAAAAAAACACGTTCTACCCCTCCACCTTCCACCTCCACCCCAATTCCCCCACCCCCACCCCACTCCCACCCCACCCCACCTCCCAACCCCACTTGCCCCCACCCCCACCCAACAATGTCGAGGCTTTGGTTTACCTGTCTTTTTCATTTCTTCTTTCCTTTCTTATTCTTTCTTTTGCTTGTGGTTTAGCCGCGTCGGTTCGACGGGGAGAGTTTGCAACACGAACCACGATTACTTTCGTGGGGGGGGGAAGCGAGAGCCGAGTGGGATAGAGCAGGTGGGAAGGGAGGGGAGAGAGGGGAGGGAGCCGAGGGTTATTGGAAGAGAAGGAGAGGGTGGGATGGGAACGCATAGGCGCTATAGAGGGTCCCCGAGACGAGTGAGGGTACAACCGTGGTGGAGACTGAGGGTGGGAGGGAGGAACGATGCGCGAAGCGGATCGGCGGTTAATCGGGAAGGGGAGAAGACGGGTTAAAGATTAGCAGGAACAGACCCAGAAGGACAGAAAATGGGAGAGAAAGAGAGAGAAAGGCTACACACACACAACATTACAGAGACGTGATGAGAGGAGAAGAGAAAGAAAAGAAAGAAAGAGATAAGAAGAGAGACAGAGACAGGACACACATACACACACACACACACACACACACACACAGAGAGAAGGAGAGAGCGAGGAGATGAAAGAGAGAAGAGAGAGAGAGTCAGCCAGGGGAAGAACGATATTGGGTGCGACAGAAGGGCGAGTGCGAAGAGAAGAGGAGAGAAGAAAGATGAGAGACTGACCGAGAGAAGACTGACAGAGAGAGAGAGAGGAGAGAGAGAGGAGAGAGAGAGAAGATGAGAGAGAGGAGAGGACAAGAGACGAGACAAGAGACTGGACAGGGACAGGAGGAGACAGAAGAAGAAGAGAGACAGCAGACAGAAAAAGAGAACAGAGGAAAGAGAAAATTACATAAGACACATCATAAGAAAAAAGAGAAAGAAAAAAGAAAAATTATTCACGAGAGAGCAGCGCCGCCGTGTGTTGACCCAGGTCACCTTCCTGTCAGCAGGTTGATCTGAAATCCACACTCTTATCTCTACCTCGTTTTCCTTATCAATACTTACGTAGATGTTATCTCTCCCTTCAAAATCCTTATCAAGGTAATTCAGCATCTTCGTAGGACTCTTATCTAAATCTCCTTTGCTCTGTCTGTCTTCATTCTTCTTATCTTTATTAACATATCTTTCGCTTATCTCTCTCTATGGTTGTTATCAGTGTCTTCAGGCTTCTGCACTGGCTTGTTGTGATTATTATCTTATCTTTATTCGTAATAGATTTCAATTGTCTACGAAATAGGTGTATATATATATTTTGGTAACTTTAGGCAGATGTAACTGTACAAAGTGAAATTTATAGATAGCATATTTTACACACACACAAACACGCAAACACGCACACATACACACACACACACACACACACACACACGCACACATTCACATGCACAGACACACCACACACACACACACACCACACACTAACACACACACAGACCACACCACGCACAGCATAACAGCATACGTAAATGCACATATATATAATACATATTATACATAAATAACAATTACATGCACACGTACATAAATCCGAACATACACACACACACACATACACAAGCATAACAACATTACGTACATGCACATATACATACAACATACATAAACAATACATACACACGTACATTAAATCCGAACATACACATGCACACATACACATACACACACACACACACACACACAAGCATAACAAGCATACGTACAATGCACATTATATTTACATACATACATAGATAAACAAATACATGCACACGATACATAAATCCAAACATACACATTACAACATACACATACACACAACACACATACACATACACGCATACACAACACACATACACACCCACACACAGCCACAACACCACACACAACACACACACACACACAACACACACACACACAAGCATAACCAGCATACGCTAAATGCACATATGATATACATACATACATAGATAGACTGAATACATGCACACGTACATAAATCCGAACATACACATACACACATATACATAACACACATACATATACACACATACACATACACATACACATACACACATACACGTACACAATACACACCACACACACACACCACACACAAGCATAACAGCATACGTAATGTACATACATATATTACATACATAGATAATACATGCACACATACATAAATCCGAACATACACACACTACACACATCCAAAACATACACATACACACTCCCATTTGCACACAGTTACCGCCCCTTTTGCACGTAGAGTCTTAAAAAGAGCAAGAGAAATGGACAAAACAGACCTACGGCAAAAGAGCTCGCGAAGGGGCGATGCTCTAGAGTAGCAAAGGGTGAGAGGGGGAGGGGAAGGGGAGGGAGGGGGGAGGGGTGGGAGGAGCTAGGGTGAGGTGGGGTCGATGTGCTGGTGGGAGGGTGGAAGGGTGAGGAGGCCGAGGACGAGGGGAGGAGAGGGGAGGGGAGGGAGGAGTAAGGTTAGGGGGAAGGGAGGACGGACAGTACCAGTGAGGGAGGCCAGTGAGGGCTGGAGCGGAAGTGAGGGAGGGAGAGGAGGGAGGAGGCGAAGTGAGGGGAGGGGCGGAGTTGAAATGAGAAGGGGCGGGGAGGAGGACGAGAGTGAGGTGAGGGGAAGGGGCAGTAGTTCGAGGGGGGGGGGAGGAGTACAGGATAGAGGGGAGGCGCCGGTGGAGCCAAGGTCATAGGATTACGAGGGGTCCTGTTTAGGAGAGGAAGGGAGGGAGGCGAGGGAGGAGGCAGGCTGCAGTTCTTGAGGGGAAAGGAGGAAGAAGGGATGCGGGGATTGGGGAGGAGGTGGAGGAAGGGACAGGGGATTGAGGGAGGAGGGGAGTGAGAGGAGGGGCGAGGCGGGTCGATTTGGTTGGGTAAGGGAAGGAGGGGAGATGAGGAGGAGAAAAGGAGGAAGAGGAGCATGGGAGGAGGTGAAGCAGGAGGGGGAGTGAGGGAGGAGGGGATTGTAGGAGGAGGAGGGAAGCGGGGGGTGGGGGACGGTCGATGTGTTGGGGCAAGGAGAGAGGGTGTTGAAGGGAGGAGAGGAAGAGGGAGGGAAGAGGGTGAAAGAGGCAGAGGTCACTTGCCAGGAAGGCCAGACCGTCAGAGGAAGGAGGACCGCAGGAAGTGTACTACACGGCAATTTGCTTGTTGGAAGGAATTGAGGAGGAGGGAAAAGATGAGGAAAGATGATGAAAGGGGGGCGAATAAAGGGTGAGAGAGGAGGAGGAGGAGCGAGAAGGAGGAGGAAGGAGGAGGAGGGAGAAAGAAGAAGGAGAAGAAGAGAAGAGAAGAAAAAGAGAGAAGAAGAAAAAAGAAAAAGAGAAGAAAAAGAAGAAAAAGAAGAAGAAAGGGAAGAAGAAAGAAAGATGAAAAGAAGAAGATAAGAAAATGAGAAGAAGAAGAACAAAGAAAAATAATTAAAATAAGTAAACGAAGAAGAGAAAGGGGGAGAGGAAGAGAAAGAGAAGCAAAGGAAGAGAAGAGAAAAAGAAGAAGAAGCACCAGCAAAAGAAGAAAAGCCAGAAGAAGCAGAAGAAGAAGAATAAGAAAAAGGAAAAGAAAGAAGAAGAACGAATGCGAGCCATGTGCACTCGACAGTATCATCATACAAAGCACCCCACCACAAAACAAGTCTGCCTACCAAACATATTAGGCAAGACCAAGACAATCACCACCAAAGGGGAGGCGAACAGCCCACATAAAAACAAAAAGAGACCACATGAAGACAGTAGACATACATAAGATCAAGGTACACTTGCAACGACGACAAGAAAAAAGAAAACAGAACTAAAAGACACAAACAAAAACTATATAACAAAACTAAAAGAAAAAAAAAAAAGAAAAAAAACAACGAAAAACGAAAAAAAAAAAAAAAAAAAAGAAAAAAAAAAAAAGATCAAAATAATAATTAATTAATAAGAAGAAGAGGGGGAAGAAAAAGGAAGAAGAAGAAGAAGAAGAAGAGAAAGAGAAAGAAAGAAGAAGCAGGAGAAGAAGAAGAAGAAGAAAAAGAAGAAGAAGAAGAAGAAAGAAGAAGAAGAAGAAGAAGGAAGAAGAAAGAAGAAGAAGAAGAAGAAGAAGAAGAAGAGAAGAAGAAGAAGACGAAGAAGGAGAAGTAGAAGGGAGAAGTAAGAGGAATAGGAACGATGGAGGAGGAAGAGGAGAAGAATAGAGGATAGTGGAGGAGGATGAGGGAAGAGGAAAAAGGGAAAATGAGAAAGAGAGACAGGATGTGAACGAAAGGAAGGAGAAGAGAGTAGAAAGACAATGAGAAGAGAGGAGAGAGAAAGAGGAGTGGATACGAAAAGGAAGAAGGAATGGGTGAATAAGAAAGGAAGAAGAAAATAAAAAACAATTAGATGGTGGAGACAAACGAAGGAAAAGAAAGGAAGAATAGAAAAAACAACGAATAAAGACAAAAAAGAAAAGATAAAGAGAAGACAAAAAAGAAAAGAATAAAAACAGAAAGAAAGAAAAGAATTAGAAGAAACAAAGAAAGAAGGAGAGAAGACAAAAAAAGAAAATAATAAAACAGAAAGAAAGAAAAAGAACCAGAAAAGAAAACAAAAAGAAAGAAAGAAGAGAAGACAAAAAAAAGAAAATAAAAAACAGAAAGAAAGAAAAGAACCAAAAAAAAAAAAAAAAAAAAGAAAGAAGACAAAAAAAAAAAAAGAAAAAAAAAAACAGAAAGAAAGAAAAAGAACCAGAAAAGAAAGAAAGAAAGGAGAAAGAGGAGAGTGAATGAGAATGAGACAGCGAGCGGAGAGGAGGAGGTGGGCGGGGCTTAGGGTGTCACGTGGTCAGAACCGCAGAGTTGGCAAGCACAGCAAGTCGGGTCGTTGGGTATCAAGACATTTTTGCGTTGCCACTTCCGCCTGCAAATTCGCGCAAACCCTCGACCTCCTCTTCGCAACCTGGGCAAGATAGTCTTATAATTGTTTTGATTTCATTGTTTACTCGAAATTCGGCGGATTTTAGGGAAATATTTAGCAAGGAAGGAAAAAAAATATTATCGAACCGGATTCACAGGTGTTGCTTGAAGTTGGCAAGTTTTTTTTTTTTTTTTTTTTCTTAAACGTCGACTTGCTTTTGACTTCCTAGCTGATTTTCCCTCCTTTTTTGTGCGTGTGTGTGTTCGTTTGTTTATTGTTTTGTCTGTGTGTGTTGCGTGTTTATTCTGTTTGTTTGTTTGTTAATTTTTCGTAAAATATTCGTTTTCTTCGCTTGATTTTTTTTACGTATGTGTATATGACGTGTGTTTGTTTATTTGTTTGTTATTTTTTCTTTGTTTTGTTTGTTCAACTGTACGTAAAATATTCATTTTTTTCGTTCCTTGACTGTACGATTTTGTTCATGTTCATGTTCTTGTATGTGTGATTGTTGCTTTTGTTTGTATGTTATTGTATGTTGTCATTTTTGTTTATTTTCTTTGATTCTACACAAAACATCCACATTGTTTTATGCCTCATCTTCCAATCAATTTTTCTTCTTTCTTCGATTGTTCAATTGTTTTCCTTGATTTTATAATCTGTGTTTATTTGTTTACTTGTTTATTTTTAAAGGGTATAAATATTGTATGTTTAATTGCTAATTTGCATAAGTATCTTTGTAAATATGTATATAATCTGTGTTTATTTGTTTACTTGTTTATTCTAAAAGGGTATAAATATTGTATGTTTAATTGCTAATTTGCATAAGTATCTTTGTAATATGTATATATTTGTATACGTAAATATAGCTGGAGAAACATGAAGATATCTAATCATTACTGAATATTAATTACCTTGAATTAATTATCTAAAAACACAAGGAAATAACTAACTAAATAAATTGTTATTTATCAAATTATCTAATAAGAATTAATTATCTAAAAAAAACAAGGAAATATCTAAGTAAATATCTATCATTATTTTTATTCGGAAATACTGAATCGCACATAATTAAAGTGCTAATTATAGGAAGATTAATTATATCGGCCGAACTAGGAAGTGTATGATTAGGTGGTTTTCGTGTCGGTTAATTAATCATGAATATTCATTACAGTGTTTCCGCTTGTATAGTTAATGAGGTTTAATTAGATAAATGGATAATTGTGTGTTATTGTGGAAAAGATGGAGATTATATAAGAAGGGAACACAATTGTTGTGATTTGTGTGATTTCCTTCTCTTCCTCTTCCTTCTCTTTCTCTTCCCTCTTCCTTTTCCTTCTCATTTTCTTTGTTCTTCCTTTCCTACTCCTACTCCTTCTCCTCCATCTTTGTCTATTCTCCTCATCATCATCACCCATCGTTCTCTATCCTCCTCCTCCTCCTCCTTCTCTTTCTCGTTCTTCTCCTCCTCCTTCTACTCTTTCTTTTTCTCTTCTCTTCTTCCTCCTCCTCCTTCTCTTCTCTTACTTTTTCCTCCTTCTTCTCTTCCGCCTCCTCTCCTCCTCCTCCTTCTCTTTCTCTTCTTCCTACTCCTTCTCCCCTCCTCCTCCTCCTTCTCTTCCCCTACCTCCCCCTCCCCTCCTCTCCTACCCCCCCTCCTTCTCCCCTTCTCCTCCTTCTTTTCTTCCTCCTCCATCGCTCTCTATCCTCTTCCTCCTCTTCCTTACCTCCACTTCCTAACCCTTCAGATAATACCTTATAAGGCCATCACCTTTACCTATTTCAGGAAGGTAAAATAACTTAAATCATTTAAAAAAAAACTTAAGGTTATAACATTAAGTTTTTTTTTAAATTATTTTAAAAACTTAAGGTTATAATATTTCTTTAGGGGTAAAATAACTTAAATTATTTTAAAAAAAGTTATAATATTTCTTAAAATAACTTAAATCATTTTAAAAAGGTTATATATTTCTTTAGGGGTAAAAATAACTTAAATCATTTAAAAAAAGGTTATAATATTTCTTAGGGGTAAATAACTTAAATCATTTTAAAAAAAAGGTTATAATATTTCTTTAGGGGTAAAATAAATCATTTTAAAAAAAGGTTATAATATTTCTTTAGGGGTAAAATAACTTAAATCATTTTAAAAAATTTATAATATTTCCTTAGGGGTAAAAATAACTTAAATCATTTTAAAAAAAGGTTATAACATTTCCTTAGGGGTAAAAATAACTTAAATTATTTTAAAAAAAGGTTATATAATATTTCCTTAGGGGTAAAAATAACTTAGATTATTTCAAAAACGTTATAATATTTCGTTAAGCGATAATTACGTAATTTTTAGGGTAATAACGTGTGACTGTGTTTATGGCGTGATTTTAAAGTGCGTTTATGAATACACTTCGTCATTTAAATACGAAGAAAAGAGACGGTTTGACAGTTAATACCCAAATTATGCAAATTTTCTCTGTTGATTTAAGGTGATGTGTAATTATGTCTTTTTCTCATTAATGCGTTAAGAGTGATTAGAGATTTGTGAGGGGTTGCAAGGAGAGCGAAATTGCAAAAGGAATATGAGGAGCATAAGGAATAAGAATGAAATGATAGAGGAATAAGAATAAGAAGGAAATAATGATAAAGGAAAAAAAATAAAAAGGGAATAAAAATAAAGGAAAAAGAATAAAATAAGAATGGAATAAATAAATAATAAGAAGAATAAAAGGAATAAATAATAAAGGAATAAGAATAAAAAGGAAATAATAAAAAAGGAATAAGAATAAAAAGGAAATAATAATAAAGGAATAAGAATAAAAAGGAAATAATAATAAAGGAATAAGAATAAAATAAGAATAAAATAAATAAATAATAATAAGAATAAAAGGAATAAATAAAAGGAAATACGAATAAAGAGATAAAAAATAAAAATAAAAAACAAAGGAATAAGAATAAAAGGAATAAATAAAAGGAAATAAGAACAAGAAAAAAAGGAATAAGAATAAAAGGAATAAATAAAGGAAATAAGAAATAAGAAATAAAAATAAAAAAATAAGAATAAAAGGAACAAATAAAGAAAATAAGAATAAAAAATAAACAAAACAAAACAAAGGAATAAGAATAAAAGCAACAAATAAAAGCTAATAAGAACAAAAAAATAAAAAACAAAAACAAAAAACAAAAGAAATAAAAACAAAAGGAAGAGCGAAAGACGAATGACGTGGCTATGACGCTGTCGCAACGTTGCAGACGACGGCGCTACGACGGCGCTCGCGGTTGACCTCAGCGCGCGAGGGGAGGAAGCTGCTGTGACCCTCATTGTTGCTGTTTCCCCTTCCCCTCCTCCTCTCCTCTCCGCTCCTCTCTTCTCCTTCTTGGTTCTTCTCCTTCTTTTTCTTCTTATTTTTTCCTCTTTTTCTCCTCGTTCTTCTCCTTCTCCTCATTTTCCTCCTTCTCCTCCTCCTCCCCTCTTCTCTTCCTCCCATTACTGTACCCCCCTCCTTTTCCTCCCCCTCCTCTCTTCCTCCTGTTATTGTTTCCCCTATCCACTCCTCCTCTTCCTCTTCAATTTCTTCTTCCTTTTCTCCCTTCTCCTCTTTTTCCTCTTCCATCTTCTCTTCTTCTTCTTCTTCCTTCTCCTATTTTTCCTCTTCCTCCTCTTCCATCTTCTTTTCTTCTCCCTTCTCCTCCTCCTTCTACTTTTCTTCTCTTTCTTCTCTCTCTCCTCCTTCTCACTCTCTTCTTCCTCCTCCTTTTCTTCCATTTCCGTCTCCTCTTCAACTCCCGGATGTTGTGACCCCCGACTGTGTCTACCTTGCTTATTCTTTCTCTCTCTCTCTTTCTCTCTGTCTGTTTCTGTCTTATTGTCTGTCTGTCTGATTGTCTGCCTGTGTCTGTCTGTCTCTCTGTCTCTTTCTCTTTCGTAATTCTGATCTTACTTAACATTTGTAAACGTTTATGTATTTCATCATTTCTCCTTCTCTCTCTTTCTCTCTTTTCTGTCCCTCTCCTTCTCCTTTTCTCTCTCCCTCTCCTCTCCCTTCTCCCTTCCTCTCGCCCCCTCTCTCTCTCTCCCTCCCCCTCAGTCCATCCATCTACCTATCTATCTATCCATCTATCTATCTAACCATCTATCTATCCATCTATCTATCCATCTATCCATCTATCTATCCATCTATCTATCTACCTCCTCCTCTACTCCCACCCTCTTTCCCCCACACCACTGTACACACACACGCTCGAGTATCTCTACACATGTGTGTGTGTGTGTGTGTGTGTGTGTGTGTGTGTGTGTGTGTGTGTGTGCGTGTGTATGTGTATGTGTTTGTATGAAAGAAAGACACACACACCATAAGGAACGGATAATCGCATTAATCCACCAAGGAACCGATTATCATTATGCATTTATTAGCGAGGTTATCGAAGAAGGAGGAGCTTGGGCCTGTAGTCAAGTAGTCAGGAATTAATATGTAAATGAGATAATATTAATTATAGGGATAATATTAATCAGAGAGAGGGAATAGGCGATGACAAAAGAGATAGATAGATAGATAGAGAGAGAGAGAGAGAGAGAGAGAGAGAGAGAGAGAGAGAGAGAGAGAGAGAGAGAGAGAGAGAGAGAGAGAGAGAGAGAGAGAGAGAGAGAGAGAGAGAGAGAGAGAGAAAGACATACAGACAGAGACAGACAAATAGACAGACTGACAGAAATAGACAGATATAGACTCAGACATACACAGAGAGAAGCAAACTAAAGCAAGGTATTAATCATATTTGTGTCGTTGAGTAGGGGGGGGGGCGGGGGGGAAGAATTAGGGCGTG
>NW_020872915.1:587720-590220 GCF_003789085.1 Penaeus vannamei
CTGACACTTCCTCGCCTTCCTCACGCCTCTGACACTTCCTCGCCCTCCTCACGCCTCTGACACTTCCTCGCCCTCCTCACGCCTCTGACACTTCCTCGCCCCTCCTCACGCCTCTGACACTTCCTCGCCCTCCTCACGCCTCTGACACTCCTCGCCTTCCTCACGCCTCTGGCACGCCCTCCTCACGCCTCTGACACCCTCGCCTCCTCACGCCTCTGACACTTCCTCGCCCTCTCACGCCTCTGACACTTCCTCGCCCTCCTCACGCCTCTGACACTTCGCCCTCCTCACGCCTCTGGACACTTCCTCGCCCTCCTCACGCCTCTGACACTTCCTCGCCCTCCTCACGCCTCTGACACTTCCTCGCCCTCCTCACGCCTCTGACACTTCCTCGCCCTCCTCACGGCCTCTGACACTTCTCGCCCTCCTCACGCCTCTGACACTTCCTCGCCTTCCTCACGCCTCTGACACTTCCTCGCCTCCTCACGCCTCTGACACTTCCCGCCCTCCTCACGCCTCTGACACTTCCTCGCCCTCCTCACGCCTCTGACACTTCCTCGACACTTCCTCGCCCTCCTCACGCCTCTGACACTTCCTCGCCCTCCTCACGCCTTCTGACACACCTCCTCGCCTCCTCACGCCTCTGACACACGAGCCCTTCCTCACGCCTCTGACCACGCCTCTGACACTACACACTTCCTCGCCCTCCTCACGCTCTGACACTTCCTCGCCCTCCTCACGCCTCTGACACTTCCTCGCCCTCCTCACGCCTCTGACACTTCCTCGCCCTCCTCACGCCTCTGACACTTCCTCGCCCTCCTCACGCTCTGAGCCCTCGCCTACACTCAGCCTCTGACACTTCCTCGCCCTCCTCACGCCTCAGGGGCTTCCTATAATGTACCTTAAGGAGGAATAGACACCTACCTCCTCCTTCTTTGCTGTGTCTGAGGACTTCGCGAGGTGTAAGGAGGAGGCGGGGAGAGAGAAAGAGGTAAAGAGGGGAGAGAAAAGGAGAGAAAAGGGAGAAAGTTAAGAGATAAAGGAGAGAAAGAGTAGAAAGAAAGGGAGAGAGGAGAGAAAGAAGAAGAGAAAGGGAGAGATAAAGGGAGAGAAAGAGGTAGAAAGAGAAAGAGAGAGGGAGAGAAAGAGAAAGAGAAAGGGAGAGATAAAGGGAGAGAAAGAGGTAGAAAGAGAAAGGGAGAGATAAAGGGAGAGAAAGAAAAAGAGGAGGAGAGAGATAGAAAGAGAGAAAGGAGAGAAGAAAGGGAGAGAAAGAGAGAAAAGAGGGAGAGAAAGGGAGAGATAAAGGGAGAGAAAGAGTAGAAAGAGAAGGGAGAGATAAAAGGGAGAGAAAGAGGAGAAAGAGAAAGGAGAGAGAGGAGAAAGAAAAGGGAGGAGAGAAAGAGAAAGAGAAGTAGAGAGAGACAGAGAGCAGACTTGTGCATAAGTTTGACTGTGAATTTGTTTTCGTTACGATTTTTGGTGTTCGTTGTGTTCTAAAGTGTCGAATAATTTCCATGCGGTTTCGTAAAAATGTTTCGGAATGTTCTCGAGTGCTGACCAATTTCATACGTCGGTGATTCATACATCTACACACAAAAAAATATGTTTCATTGTTTCGTCTTTTCAGCTCCTTGTACACCAACCTTCCTCACGCCACACAGTGCGAACACGAGCAGCCCGGCTTCCACACAACACCGACTACGGTAACAGAACCTGATAGCCCCCCTTATTTAGCCCCAAAACGGGAGCGAGAACGTGTTAGCGCCGCATCCGGGTCTGTAAAGGGTAGTCTCGAATCGAAGCGGTTTCGAACAGGGGCTTCGGCACGCTTCGTTCGGGGGGACTCGGTGCCTCGCCGCGGGGGATCAGCTGATGAGTCGTTACTTGTACCTCATCGATCTCTTTCTCTCTCTCTCTCTCTCGCTCTCTCTCTCTCTCTCTCTCTCTCTCTTGGGGGCTTCGGTGTATTGTGCGGGCTGGGAGGGTATTGTGAGGGATGTTATGGTGAAGGATTTTAGGTCGGTGGCCGTGTTTCGTGGGCTGGGACGGGTGAAATGCGGGACAAGGGGTTTCAGTGTGTGGAAAGAGGGGGGGGGGATGAGAGGACATTTGCAAAATGAGAGCTGAGAAAGAGCATTTTTTTTATACGTATTATGTGTTTTAATGTATATGAATGTCTTAATACAATTGTGTATGTGAATATGAATATATTTATATATATGTATTTATAATTTAGATAGGTAATTAGATAGATAAATACGGTTTAGCGTGTATTAACGTGTGTAGACCTATGTTTATATATATCAATTTATTCATTTACCTTTTATATACAGGCGCTTTGCGGGCGTTTACCCACAGAGCGCTATTTGCTTCAGAAAGGAACCCACGCTCGAACCCCACGCTCGATGTTTCATATGTAGATTCGAATCCTTGAAGTAGATCTCCTGAAAGTCAAATTCCCGGACACGGTAGACTTCACAGCCGACGATCAGCTGTT
>NW_020872915.1:595220-622720 GCF_003789085.1 Penaeus vannamei
TCTAATTATCTATCTATCAATTAGTATATCTATCTGTTAGTTTGTCTCTGTTTTTGCCCATATACATCTCTTTATTCCTCTCTGACTGTCTGTTTGGTGCTGTCTGACGTGTGTTTGTTTGTCTGTTGTCTGTCTGTGTGTCTATCTAATCTGTTTATCTGTTTGTCGATCTGTCTGTCAGTTAATATATCTATTTGTTTGTCGTTATCTCTCTGTATCCGTCCAATCTTTTTATCTGTCTGATTATCTATCTGTCAATTAGTATATCTATCTGTTAGTTTGTCTCTGTTTTTGCCCATATACATCTCTCTATTCCACTCTAACTGTCTGTTTGGTGCTGTCTTATGTGTGTTTGTTTGTCTCTGTATTCGTCCAATCTATTTATCTGTCTGATTATCTATCTGTCAATCAATATATCTATTTGTTAATCTGTCGCTATCTATATGTATCCTTCCAATCGTTTTATCTGTCTATCGATCTATCTGTCAATTAGTATATCTATTTGTTAGTTTGTCTCTATTTTTGTCTATATACATCAATCTATCCATATGTTTGTCTATCTAAACATAATACAGAAGTATAGTGCGTGTGAATATAATTCCCTATCGCTTTTGCCACCATTATTCTCATCCTCTTTCTTCTTCAGAAATTCTCTTCTCTCCTCCTCTGTTAAGAAAAAAAAAAGAAAAAAAAATCCACTCAGAAAGATTTTGGACAACCACTTATCACACTACTTGGCAACTCGAAGTACCTAAGCAAAAGGGAATTTATATGTCACATAAACCTCTCTTTCTTTCGGATTCTACGCCATAAACTAGCCTCTCGCATTACGCATTCATATATGCAAAAGTCGATGTTCCCAAAAACGAAAAAAAGAAGAAAGAGAATGGGAAAAAAGTATCAGAAGGATTCTATCCAAAAAAAGAAAAAAAAAACACAACACTCGTACATCGACAACCCGAGAAATAGGCGGGAAAATGTGGCTATAAAGTCTCATGACGACAATAAGAAGAGGTGTTAGCGCGGGATCAAATGTTTGCTTTAAGGAGGATCCAACGCTAGGGTGGAGGCGCTTAAAGAGGATCCCACGCTGTCTTGGCGACACTTTGTCTCATGAATGCTATTACGCTCGAGGCAACAGGATCCAGGATCTTTTATACTTCGTCTGCTATGGCCCGTCCTCCATTTTTATTGTTGCTGTTATTATTGTTCATTTACGTATTGTCTCTTTCGTCTTATTAACGTTAATGATAACAGTAATGATATTAGCAGAGATTAACGTTTCTCACGGTGAAAGTAAATGCCATAAGCCAAGTCAATGAAAATTCGTTATGTTCATTGTGTTGATAACATTGAAAACGATGATGGCAGCTACGTACACGATGTTCTCGCCTCGAGCTATTTCCGAAGAACAATAACTCGCTAGTGATACGTCAGCTATTACACGCCCGAAGGGTTTAAAAGGTCGCTTTTGCCGTACTCGGGAGCCAGTGAAGAGCTGCAGGGCGTGCATTTGTTGCAAGCTAGACTGAGTTTCTCGTGTGCATTCGAGAATTCCTTTCAGTCGCGGCCCGAATGGGAGTGTCTGCAAGGGGGCTCTCAGCTGGGGGGGGGGAGGGGGGAGGGCTTCTGCGACGGTCTCTCAGCTGGGGGAGGGAGGGGGAGGGGGGGAGGGTTTCTGCGACGGTCTCTCAGCTGGGGGGGGAGGGGGGAGGGCTTCTGCGACGGTCTCTCAGCTGGGGGGGGGAGGGGAGGGGAGGGAGGGAGGAGCGACGGGCTGCTCTCTCACTGGGGGGGGGGGGGATGGGGGAGGGGCTTCTGCGACGGGTGGTCTTCTGCGACGGTCTCTCAGCTGGGGATGGGGGAGAGGGGAGAGGGGGAGGGGGGAGGGCTTCTGCGACGGGATGGGGGGATGGGCTTCTGCGGTCTCTCAGCTGGGGAGGGGGGAGGGGGAGGGGGAAGGGCTCTGCGACGGTCTCTCAGCTGGGGAGAGGGGAGGGGGGAGGGCTTCTGCGACGGGTCTCTCAGATGGGATGGGGAGGGAGAGGGCTTCTGCGGGATCTTTGAGGGGGGGGGAGGGCTTCTGCGACGGTCTCTCAGATGGGGGGAGGGGGGAGAGGGAGAGGGTGGGGGGGGAGGGCTTCTTGCGACGGTCTCTCAGATGGGGGGAGGGAGGGGGGGAGGGAGGGCTCTGCGACGTTTCTCTCAGCTGGGGGGTGGGGGGGAGAGGGGAGGGGAGGGGAGGGGCCTTCGCGACGGCTCTTCAGGCTGGGGGATGGGGAGGGGAGGGGAGGGGGGAGGGCTTCTGCGACGGTCTCTCAGTGAGGGGAGCGGAAGAGGGGAGGAGGAGGGGAGGCTTCTGCGACGGTCTCTCAGCTGGGGGAGGAAGGGGAGGGGAGGGGGGAGGGCTTCTGCGACGGTCTCTCAGATGGGGGGATGGGGGAGAGGAGGGGCGGGGGAGGGCTTCTGCGACGGTCTCTCTCTGGGGGGAGGGGGGGAGGGAGGGGAGGGCTTCTGCGACGGTCTCTCAGGTGGGATGGGGGGAGGGGAGGGGAGGGGAGGCTTCTGCGACGGGTCTCTCAGCTGGGGGGAGGGGAAGGGGGAGGGGGGGAGGGCTTTCTGCGACGGTCTCTCAGCGGGGGGAGGGGAGGGGAGGGGGGAGGGGCTTCTGCGACGGGTCTCTCAGCTGGGGGGAGGGTGGGGGAGGGGGGGGAGGGTTTCTGCGACGGTCTCTCAGCTGGGGGGAGGGCAGGGGGAGGAGGGGGGAGGGGGGAGGGCTTTGCGACGGTCTCTCAGCTGTGGGGGAGGGAGGCGGGGGAGGGTTTCTGCGACGGTCTCTCAGGCTGGGGGGGAGGGGAGGGAGGAGGGCTTCTGCGACGGTCTTCTCAGCTGGGGGGGAGGGGGGGGGGAGGGGGGGAAAGGGCTTCTGCGACGGTCTCTCACTGGGGGGAGAGGGGGAGGGGGGGTGGGCTCTTTCCTCATCAACTTCTTTCGTCTTCCTGCTCCCCTTCCTTCATAATTTTTATTACACAGACACCTCACGCAGCACGCACGCACACACACACAAAACACACACACACATATATATATCTATCCATCTATCTTCTATCTATTCTATCTATCTATATATATATATATATATATATATATATATATATATATATATATATATATATATATAATCCAAGCGTGCGTATGTGTATATAAGATTATTTATAGTCCACGAAAAATGCAATAAAGATAAATTTACTTTCTACTTCATCTTAAAGAGGAATTCAATATAGCGCCATTTTCGACAATAAATTACGTCATCTGAAAAAGAAAGAAAATACTCGTAATCTGGATCTTAAAAACACCAGATGTTAACTGTCATCATTATCATCATTACTTCTTTTTTTCTTTTTATCTCCTTGTCCTCCGTGCTGTAAACGGGACAGAGTGGATAGCATAATTAAGAAACTCAAGGCGGTTATTTGTCGTCTTCCTTATTCAGCAAAACTTTTTAATATTATCGTTATTGTCATTATTTTGTTCTTTTTCTCCTTGTGTTTTTTCTCTTTGTGGTTCGTATTTACCTCAGTGTTAGGTAATTACATAACACTTGTAATTACATAACAGCCAATATTCTGCTAGGAACTATCGAATTACTTCCGGTTCATCCTAATAACGAACCGGGGAATCAAAGAATATTTATTTATTTTTCTTTTCCTTTTTTTCCCCTTTTCTCTCTCTCTCTCTCTCTCTCTCTCTCTCTCTCTCTCTCTCTCTCTCTCTCTCTCTCTCTCTCTTCTCTCTCTCTTTCTCTCTCTCTCTCTCTTGTTTTACTTGTAGGCCAGCAGTTATACCTCACACCTTTTGTTTCCCCAAAAAGGTACAGAAGGAACTTAAGAAAAAGAAAGAAAGAAAAGAAAAGAAAAAAACAAAAAACAAAAAAAGAAAAACAGAAAGGCTAGTCACTGTACTGAATCAGCCTTGCCCATATTGCCCCAGTGAAAAGTAGAGTTAAAAGAACCCGCCATAACATGCCTCTATTGGTCCACTTCTACGAGGACCCATACAGTGAACATGTTTAAAAAGGTCTCTACGACATGTTCACTGTACTATAGTATAGTATAGTAATATAGTATAGTATAGTATAGTATAGTAAGTAAACGGTTGATTTAATGGATATGATAGACGGGTATGTTTCAACAAGGTGTATCATTTGTTCATTTCTTCTCCATTCCCCCCCCCCCCCACTTCACCACTTACCCCCCTCTCAATTCATCTCACTTCAACTACTACTTACCTCCTCCAACTCACCCCACTTCACCATTTACCGCCGCAACTTCACCCCCAACTTAACCACCCCTCCATTCTACCTCCTCACTAACTTACCTCCTCCAACTCACCCCTACTTTACCACTTCCCCCTCCACCCGCTCACCACTTACCCCCCCAACCCACCCCCCACTTCACCACTTACCCTCCCACCCCAACTACCCCACTTCACCACTTGCCCTCTAATTCACCCCCACTTCACCACTAACTCCCTCAACTCACCCCCACACTTCATCACCCCAACTCACCACTTACCCAACTCACCACTTCATCACTTCCCCTAACGCACCCACTTCACCACTTACCCCAACTCACGCCCCACTTTCACCACTTACTCCCCAACTCCCCACTCAACCACTTACCCCCCAAACTCACCCCCACTTCACCACTTACTGCCCCAACACACCCCACTCCACTTACCCCCACTTCACCACTTACCCCCCAACACCACTTCACCACTTACCCCCACTCACCCCTTTCCCACTTACCCCCCCCACCCCCACTTCCCCAACCACCAATTTATTCGTATTTACACCCGAATACCTGACACAAAGTCTTTTCTCTCTCTCTCTCTTGCTTTCACTGTTG
Organism: Penaeus vannamei; assembly: GCF_003789085.1. Taxonomy (NCBI): domain Eukaryota; kingdom Metazoa; phylum Arthropoda; class Malacostraca; order Decapoda; family Penaeidae; genus Penaeus; species Penaeus vannamei. The sequence goes on from NW_020872915.1 coordinate 600,128, forward strand.
CCATATTGCCTTGTCACGGACCGATCCAGGAGGTGTCATTTGTGCCGAATGCCAGGCAGGTCTCCTTGTCGGTGTCATGCGGTGCCTCTGAGTGCCCACTGAAGGATGCCGAAGGAGTGGCGAGGAGCACTGGGAAAGGTAGAGTGATTTGAAGACACTGCCATTACTATATTAACGATATCAATTATAACAAATTCAACAACGATTATATCGAGGATGATATTATTACTCTTATCATCACTATTATTATTATTATCATCATCATCAACATTATCATCATCACTATCATCGCCATCATCATCATCATCAATAACAATGACTCTAAATGACAAACAATAATAAATATCAACGCTAATAAAACAATTGTTTCCCTAATTCCAAAATTCAACGCCACTTTACATACTATATCCCTTTATCAGGCGTATACAACAAACGCATCCCGTCATAGTCTATACAAGTACAGACAGACCTTGCTCCCCAGTACCCACCCGGTTTCGGAGGTACCAGTACCAGTTGACGCGCTGGGGCCTCGCGTGTCGGTGGCCCTGATCTCGATCCCTGGTACTCTGGCCTTCGAACTGGTCAGAGGGTGATCCACGGTCGGTGTTTGCTGAAATTTCTCATATACGGGACTCCCTTATACAGATATAGACCGTATAATTCGCTTGAGTGGTTCTTTGGGGTCGTGGTGGGTTTGGACGCGAGTTTTGAGCAAGTTCTTAAAAGTTTTAAGTTTTCTAAGTTTCGGGGTATTTGGGGCAGAGAGGGACTTGTTTAATGTACGTACTGTTTTTTTGTTTTTTTTTTTGCTTTTGTTTTATTTGTAAGTTTTACCAAAGGGGTGATTTATTTGACATGCATAAAGGTGTTTTTTTTATTGTTCGTGGTGTTCGCAGCTACAACTTTTTCTTCCCATCTTTTTTCCTTTTTTAAGGGACTACCAGATTGGGTCTGTACAACTTCTCATCGCTCAGGGGCTCAGTATGCCTTAATCTGGCCCTGGATTGGCACCTCTAAGACTCTGAACAAGTTGAACATGCTCTTCATATGGTCTCAGTTCTTGGCAAACAGCTGGAGGTCATCAATAAACAACGGTAGAACGGTTTCATGAATCTCGGACCATGTCACTGGCATGATATGATAAAGATAAAAGGAAATGAGTGAAAGATAAGATAAGATAAGATAATATATAATAAGATACAAATAAAAGATACATGATAAGATACAAATAAAAGGAAATAAGTGAAAATGAAAGTTAACCAAAACATGGAAATGCAAAATTCGATAACATAAACAACCAAAAATCGAATTCGAAATGAAATCAAGCACGAAAATGAAAGCCAAACAAAACATAAAATGACCTTGTTTACCTCCTTGGTGAAAGCGTTATAAACTGAGTGGGCTCTGGTTCATGCCCTTTGTAGAACTGGAAAGATATTTTAATCAATAATTGAACCTCTTAGTGAAATCTTTATAAGGGGACTCATAAACAAATGGATTTCATGAATATCGAAAAAAAAAAATCATGATAAGTAAATATATCATGAAATATGAATGATAATGTAAATATATCATATTTTTTCTTTACTCTATATGAAATATGACACATACCTTTAGTATTATGAGGTTTCATGAATAGCAAAAAAAAAATCATGATAATATAAATATATCATATTTTTTTATTTACTCTATATGAGATATCACACGTACCTTTAGTATTATGAGGTTTCATGAATACTAAAAAAAAGTCATGATAATGTAAATATATCATATTTTTTCTTTACTCTATATAAGATATCACACGTACCTTTAGTATTATGAGGTTTCATGAATACCAAAAAAATCCTGATAATGTAAATATATCATAATTTTTCTTTACTTTATATGAGATGTCACACGTACCTTTAGTATTATGAGGTTTCATGAATATCAAAAAAATCATGATGATGTAAATATATCATATTTTTCCTTTACTCTATATGAAATATCACAGGTACCTTTAGTATTATGAGGTTTCATGAATACCAAAAAAATCCTGATAATGTAAATATATCATATTTTTTTTCTTTACTCTATATGAAATATCACACGTACCTTTAGTATTATGAGGTTTCATGAATACTAAAAAAATCATGATAATGTAAATATATCATATTTTTTCTTTACTCTATATAAGATGTCACACCCTTCATTACTATTACTATTACTATTACTATTACTATTACCATTACGGTGTGAAACTACATAGTCTTGGTGATTATCTTTCGTCAAAATCTATTATCCCTTTCTACTCTAATTGGCTCGTTCTGGTGATTTCCTCGGTCAGGGTGTATTTGCTTACCATAACAAACGAGGAGGGAAATATTACTGTAGTGTAGAGTACTGTATTTTGTGTATCTATTTAGGAGTAAGATGTATTTCCATTTGAAACTTTACGTGCTGTATCCTTGTTGTTTCTCTCTAGTTTTGTTGGTCTTCTGGAGTGAAGGGTTTATATCTGTCAAAATTTATCTGTTTTTTTTTTTTTTTTTTTTTTTTTTTTTTTTTTATGAATCAGTAGGTACACTTGTTATAATGCCTTCAGACATACCAAATACCATGCCAAAGTTTTTTTTTTTTTTTTTTTTTTTTTTTTTTTTTTTTTTTTTTTTTTTCTTCATTACTGATCCGGTAGCATTATACAGTATATTATTTCAGTTGTTGCTTTCTGTTTTTTTCCGAAAAAGGGGTAGCGTACTCCTCATCAATCTGTCAGTATGTGTATATTTGTCTATTTATCTATCTATCTATCTCTCCACACATACGCACACACGCACGCACACCACACACACACACACACACACACACACACACACACACACACACACACACACACACACACACAACACACGCACACACACACACACACACACACACACACACACACACACACACTCACACACACACACACACACACACACACACACACACACACACACACACACACACAACACACACTCTCTCTCTCTCTCTCTCTCTCTCTCTCTCTCTCTCTCTCTCTCTCTCTCCACACACACACACACACACACACACACACACACACACACACACACACACACACACACACACACACACACACACACACACACACACAAACAAACTCACACACACACACACAAACACAAAAAAAACACCCATATATCTCAACATACCTATTAATACCTCTCCTAATCCCATACATCTCCTAAGACCTTCCTATCAACCCAATATCACCCCATGCCCTATATACACACCCGGGCAGAACCTCCTATAACTGGACCGATTGAGGACGCATAAATGAAGATATTAATAATTTCACTTTTTCCATTTCATGCGTCTGGATAGCTGATGGTGGGTGACGGTGTGGCGCTGGGGGCAGTGAACCAGCTGGGACGCATCGACACGGAATGGTGGTGTTGTTGGTGGTGGTGGTGGTGGTGTGGTGGTGGTGGTGTGTTGTTGTTGGTGGTGGTGGTGGGTGGTGAGGTGTTGTTGTTGGGGTGTGGTGGTGGTGTTGTGGTGTTGTTGTGTTGTTGTTGTTGTTGTTGTTGGTGGTGGTGGTGTTGTTGATTGTTGTGTTGATGTTTTTTGTTGTTGGTGTTACTGTTGATATTGTTATGTTTTAATGTTATTGTTGTTATCATTGTCATTGTTATCACTTTTACCATCACTCTCACCTTACCCCCTCCCCCCACTCACTACTTACCCCCCCCACCCTCACCACCTCAACTTTACCTTCACTACTTACCCCCCCTCACCACCTCACTCAACTCACCACTTTCCCCCCACCCCCCACCCACTACTTACCCCCCCCCCCTCCCCCCCTCAACTCGACAGGAACGTGGCACTTCCTTCGGCCGTTCATGCTGAAATCCGTTCATTGTTGCCAACTCGGTGTGTCGTCCTTTTATCCCATCTGCATAAACAGGTGCAGTAATTTCGTTAAATAATAATGATAATAATAATAATAATGTTTTTTTTTGTTTTGCTTTTTTGCTTATTATTATAGTGGTTTCGTTTTGATGTTGTATTTGTTATGATGCAGTGTTTTGTATGAGAAAAAATGATAATGATGGTGATGATGATGATGATGATTATGATGAGAATGATAATGTTAATAAAGATTATGATACTAGCAATAACAATAGTGATAATAATTATACTCATGATAATAGTAATGATAATAGTCATAGTAATGGTTTACAAAACTGATTCAAAAATATTTTCATCTCTGCTCTGCTAAATGTAATAATTTCATAAAAAAAAAAATTAAACAATTATTTCCCATTTTAATTAGAACCATAACTATCCATTATTTAGCAAAATCGTTACAATTCCAGCCGCATTTAGTATAAGTAAATATTATGAGTAAATATTGTTAGTATGAGTAACTGATTTCCAATTTCCATTAGATTAATTGGTAGTTTCGGTTTCACAATAATATCAATAATAACAATAATAACTATAACTACAAAGGCGTGAAGAAAGATTTCAAAATTATGAAAATGTGTCAATTAAAAAGAGAAATGAATTAGCATATACGTATTAATTAGGATAATCTTAATAATTAAACCAATTACGATAGAGATGATAATGATGATGGTGTTACTACTAATTATGTAATGATCATAATAATATTAATCATTAGATTAATGGTCACACTAAAATTGTTATCAAGGCTATTAACAACTATCAATAAAAATCATTATCAATATCATTATCAATATCCCCATCACTGAAAGTTTTGATCAATAAAAAAATATGATGATAATGTTGCTAATCATTATGATAATGTGAAAATATGATAATGATGATGGTGATAATGTGAAAATATGATAATGATAATGATAATGTGAAAATATGATAATGATAATGATGATGGATAATGTGAAAATGATAATGATGGTGATAATGTGAAAATATGATAATGATGATGGTGATAATGATCATAAAAGATAAAATAATTACAGTGGTAATGATGATAATGATAATCACGATATTAGTAATAATAACGGTGATAATAATAACAGTGATAATGATAATGATGATAGTAGTACTAATGATAATGATAATTAAATCGATAATGATGATAAAAGATTTTTTTTTGTTGTTATGTATGAACATTTTTTCACAGTGATAATCTTTTTAAATCTGGCGAAATCTGTTGTATTCATTTTTTCAAATATTTAAAATACTGCTTGTCAGAACGATGTAAATTATTAATATAAAACGTGAGGTTTTCGTGGAACCGACAAAAAAAAAAAAAAAAAAAAAAAAAAAAAAAAAAAAAAGTCAAATATTTGTCGACAGCATCACAAACTTTATAAATAAATAAATAAATAAATAAAAAAGAATAAAAAAAAAAGCGAAAATAACAATGGAAAAATATTTGTATTTCTTTCGCTGTCCAAAATGATTGATGTTGGTTTAATTATTTATTCGTCTGTCTTTTGTTTCTATCTTCTATTTTGTTTTTTTTTTATCGTAATTGCTGTTGGTTTCTTTTATCTCCGTTAATGGCCAATTTGCGCGGTATGTTTGCTTTGTTTGTTTGTTTGTTTGTTTTCTTTGTGTGTGTGTGTTTTCTTTGTTCTTTTTTGTTTTTGTATTTTCGCTGAAGTGAATAGAACTCTCGGTCAATTCCTTGTGTTTACCGTCGCGGTTATTCTGTCCTCCCTTTCTCCCTCTTTCGTCCCTCCCCCCTCCCCCCCCATCCTAATCTCTCGTCCTCCCATCCTGTTTCTTCCCTTCTCCTCCCCCTCCCCCCTCTCCCTCTCCTACTCCCTCCTTCCCTCCCTCTCTCCCCCCTGTGGTTCCCCCTCTCCCCTACCCCCTCTTCCCTACCTCTCTCTCTCTCTCTCCGCATTCTTCTTCCTCACTCTTGACTCCCCCTCATCCCCCCTCCTCCCTCCCCCCCTTGTGAATCCCTTACCCCTCCCCTCTATCCCTCCCTCTGACCCCCCCCCCACCCTCCGCCCCCTACCACTTTCCCACCATCGCCCACGTGCCCCCCACCCCCTCCTCCTGATCCTTACCCCTTTCTCCGTCATGCGAGAGTTCCCACACCTTGAGGGAACAACACCTGCACCCCCTCCTTCCCCCCCCTACCTAATCCTCCCCCCCTTCGTCCTCCACCCCTCCTCTTCCCCTCCTTCCTCCATCCCTCCTCCCCTCCTACCCCTGTATCCCTTTCGATCCTTCCTTCCTCCTCCCTTCCCTCCCTTCCACTATTCACCTCTCCTTCTTCCCCTCTCCCTATCCTCACTTCCCCGTTTCCCCATCTATCTCTCCCTTTCCTCTCCACCTCTTCTCTCTTATCCCTTTCTCTATCTACCCCTCCTTCCCCTCTCCCCTTCCTCTCTCCCTTCCCCCTTTCCCTCTCTTCCCTTCCTCCTTCCCTCTCCCCATTCTCCCTTTCCCCTCTTCCCCATCCTCCCTCCCTCTCCCTCTCCCTTCCCTTTCCCTCTCTTCCCTTCCTCTCCCTTCCTCCCTTTCCCCTCTCCCTCTTCCCTTCTCCTTCCTTTCCCCTTTCCCTTCTCCCTTCCCCTCTCTCCCTCCCCCTTTCCCTCTTTCCTCTCTCCCTTCCCCCTCTCCCATTCCTCCTTTCCCCCTTTCCCCTCTCTTCCTTCCTCTTTCCCTCTCTTCCCTTCCTTTCCCCCTCTCCCTCTCCCTCTCTCCCTCCCCCTCTCCTCTCTTCCTTTCCCCCTTTCCCCCCTTCCTCCCTTCTCCCTCCCCTCAGATTCTCACCGCCGTCTCAGTCTGGGTTAATCTTGTCCGAAAATACCGCCTTTGATGAGAAGGTGCGGGGAAGAGGGGAGATAAGGGAAAGAAAGAGGAGAGAGAGGGGAAGGGAAGAGGAGAGAGAGGGGAAAGGAAAGAGGGGAGAGGAGAAAGAAAGGAAAGAGGAGAGGGAAGGGAAAGGAAACAGGAGAGAGGGGGGAAAGAAAGAGGTTAGAGAGGGAAAGGAAAGAGGAGAAAGAGGGGAAGGGAAGAGAGGAGATAAGGGAAAGGAAAGATGAGAGAGAGGGAAAGGATAGAGGAGAGAGGAGAAAGAAAGAAAGAGAGAGAGAGGGGAAGGGAAGAGGGGAGAGAGGGAAGAAAGGGGAAGAGAGGGGAAGGAAAGAGGGGAGAGAGGGGAAAAAGAAAGGGGAGAGGGAAAGAAAGAGGGAGAGAGGGAAGAGAGGGAAAGGGGAAAGAAAGAGGAGATAAGGGGAGAAAGAGGGGAGAGAGGGTAGGAAGAGGAGAGAGAAGAGAAATAAAGAGGAGAGAGAGGGGAGAGAGGAGTAGGAAAGAGGGGAGAGAAGAGAAAGTAAAAGGAGAGAGAGCGGAAAGAAAGAGGAGAGAAAGGGGAGAGAAGGGAAAGGAGGAGAGAGAGGGGAAGGGAACAGAAAGAGGAGAGAGAAGCAAAGGAAGGAGAGAGAAAAGAGAGGGGAAAGGAAAGAGGAAAGAGAGAGAAGAGAGAGTGGAAGGAAAGAGGGGAGAGAAGCAAAGGAAAGAGAGAAGAGAGGGGAAAGAAAGAGGGGAGACAGGGAAAGGAAAGAGGGGAGGGAAGGGAAGAAAAGAGGGAGAAAGGGGAAAGAAAGAGGAGAGAGAGGGGAAGAGAAGAGGAGAGAGAAGAAAAGGTGAAAGGTGTGAAGGAGAAAGGAAGGAATGAGAAATGGGGAAAGTAGGAGAAAAGAAGTGAAAGTAAGGAAAGAGAGGGAGACTGTGGGTGAGGGAAGAGAGAAAAAGAGAAAGAGAAAGGGAAAGAGAGAAAGAAAGAGTAAGAATAGGAGTAAGAGTGAAAGTAAGATAGATGGGGAGAGGGAGAAGAGAGAAAGAGAACATAATTATCAGCAATGATAATTATCAGTAATTATCATAATTATCAGCACATACATATATGAATAAATAAAAACGGAAACAAGAATATAAACAAATACAAAAACACAAACAAAAAAAATACAAATACACCAATTACCATGAAAAAAATAAACTGAAATAAACAAATATCCATATAATCGAAAATAAATAACAAAAACAAAACGAAAAAAAACAAAAGAAGCACGCTTTCCGCCTTCGCCTTACCCCCCCCTCCCCTCCCCGACCCCCATTCCCCTGCCCGCCAAAATCCTTTACAGATTTTAAACGGCAAACAATTGACACTCATCAAGCGCCTATTTCAATCCCATAATGAGCAGCAATCACCATAGCGAGGAATACCCACTGGGGGGTAGAAGGAGGGACGGGGGGGGGGGGAAGGGAAAGGATAAATAGATAATTAAACCGATCATTAAGAGGGATGTTCGTATGGCAACAACGCCAGCTGCTGGTTTTAGGCGGGAACTATTTTAAATGTGATTTTATTTGTTTATTCTTATCTATTTATATGTATCTTTTACTTTTTATTTATTTATTTATTTATTTATTTATTTATCTTTTTTTCTTGGGGGGATGTGTTCTTGTTTTAATAGGCCTATGTGTTTTATCGTTTTTTGTTTGGCTTGTTCTTTCTTATTGGGCACTATTTCTTTATTCTTGTTTTATCGTGTTTTATGTTGTTGTTTTTGCTTTATTATATCTTCATATGATGTACGAAACATATGATCTTAAAGAATTTAATGCTAATGTTTGTTTTGAAATTATGCTATTTAGAGAATTATAAATAGAAAATTGTAAATTATAAATATGTATCTATTTCAGTGATAAGCGGCATTCACACACACAAACAAACAAACAATCCAACCATCCATTTCATCCAAACCAAACAACCACAACCACCTCATTTGACCGAAAAAACACACCATGAAAATGACTTTAAATCAGAGAAAAAAAATTGGGCGCCATTTTTCGGAAGCCCGTCGACAATCCCGGTTAATCGCATAATTGACTCGCCTATTCTGTTTCTCACGCTCTCTCAATCCGGTTAATCGGCTGACGGTCAATTAAAAGGTGTATATGCTAAAAGGGAGAGGAAGAAGAAGAAGAAGAAGAAGGAGAAGAAGAAGAAGAAGAAGAAGAAGAAGAGGAATTAGAAAAGGAAGAAGAAGAAGAAGAAGAAGAAGAAGGAGAAGAAGAATTAGAAAAAGAAGAAGAAAGAGAAGAAGAAGAAGAAGGAGAAGAAAAAGAAGGAGAAGAAGCATCAGAAGAAGAAGAAGGAGGAGAAAAAGAAGAATTAGAAGAATAAGAATAAGAAAAAGAAAATGAAGAATAGTTATATTATTTTTATCATTGTTATTATTATTGTGACTATTATTTTTTTTTTTTACATTGTTATTGTTATTATCATCATCATTATCCTGATCATCATTATCATTGTTATCAGTGTTACTATTATTACTATTATTACTATTATTACTATTATTATATTATTATTATTATTATTATTATTATTATTATTATTATTATTATTATCATTATTATACCATTATTATTATTATTATTATTATTATTATTATTATTATTATTATTATTATTATTATTATTATTATTATTATTATCATTATCATAATCATTAAGATTATCCTTATTTTTTTTATTATTATTATTATATTATCATCATCATCATCATCATCATTACTACCATTATTATCATTATCATCATCATCCTTTTTCCCATCTTCACCATCATCACGTATTTATCCTAGCCTTGACCTTTGACCTTGCGTGACCTCGTGACCTCTCCGATCGGCAGTTAACATCTCCATAATTTGCTTTTAATGGCGGTATTATCTCTCTCTCTCTCTCTCTTTCTCTTCGCTTTTCGCTATTATCTTTTATTTCTTTCTCTCTGTTTCCTTTTCTTTGTTTCATATTTTTTTTCGAAAATTGTTAAAAAAAAAATCCAGCGTTCTCTTTCTCTCTTTTTTTATTTTCTTAAATTCTCTTCCTTTGTTCATTCTTTATTATTGTTTCATTCAATTTCTTATTCTCTTATTTATCTTGTTTCTCTCTTTCTCCTTCTTTCTTTTTCTTGTGTCTCTTTCCTTTTTTTCTCTATCTTTTCATCTCTTTGTTTTCTCTCTTTATCTTATTTAATTTTCCTTCCTTTATCCTTTATCTTATTTCATTTATTCCTTCTTTTCTCTCTTTATCTTTCTCCTCTTCATTCTTTCCTTCCTTTGTGTGTGTGTGATAGAGAGAGAAAGAGAGTAAGCAAAATTTTATGATAAATGGAAAGAGAATGATAGTACAGGTACATCTTTCTCTCTCCCTTCTCTTTCTTCTCCTTCTTTCCTTTCCTCCTCCCATTTTGCCTCCTTCTCCTCCCCTTCCTGTTCTTCCTCTTTTATCTACTACTTTTTCTCCTCCTGCTCTTCCCCCTCTTTACCTCCTTCTCCTCTCCTCCCCCTCCTCCCCCCCTTCTCCTAATCCCTCCCCCTTCTCTTCTTCCTCCTTCTCCTAATCCTCCTCCCCCTCCTATTCCTCCTCTTTTGCCTCCTTCTCCTAGTCCTCCCTCCTCTCCTCCTCCCTCCTCCTCTCCTATTCCCCCTCTTTTCCCTCCTCTTTCTCCTCTTCCTCCTTCCTCCCTTCCCTCCATCCAATTTCCTCTTCCTCTTCCTTCCTCAAAAGACAAATCATAACGCCGAAGCCACTCGGTGAAAATAACGCGACAGTAATTTTGTCTCTCGGCGGCAGTTATTTCCACCGGGAATAGACTAGGGTCGGGGGTATGGAGGGAGAGGGGGAGGAGGGGGGTGATGGAGGGAGAGGGGGAGGAGGGGGAGGATTGGGGGATGGGGGGGAGGAGAGGGTTGGAGGGAGAGGGGGGAGGAGGGGGTGATGGAGGGAGAGGGAAGGGGGTAGGAAAAGGGGGGGAGGATTGGGGATGGGGGGAGGGAGAGGGTGGAGGGGAGGAGGGGGGGAGGGAGAGGAGGGAAAGAGGGGAGGGGGAGGGAGAGGGGTGGAGGGGGTAGGAGGTGGAGGGAAGAGGGGGGAAGGGGGGAGGATTAGGGATAGGGTGGGGAGAGGGAGAGGGATGGGGAAAGGAGAGGGAGGGGGGGAGGGGAAGGTGTAGGGAGAAGGGGGGTGCAAGGGGGCCTGGCTACATGGGGGGAGAGGAGGGGGGGGTGAGGGAGGTGGTCGGTCGGACGGTCAGTTATTTTCCGCTTTGTTTATGTCTTTGTTTGTTTGTTTGTCTTGGGTCGGGCTTGTTTGTTCTTGTTTATTTCCTGCATTTTTTCTTTTATTATTTCTATTTATTTATTTATCTTTTTATTCTTATTCATTTATCTATTTATTTATTTATTTTTACCTATATATTTATTCATCTATTTATCTTTATCTATTTATTTATTCATCTATTTATTTTTATTTATTTGTTTGTTTATTTTTATTTGTTCATCTATTTATTTATTTATTTTTATTGGGTCACATATTATTTTTTATTTGTTATTATGCTTTCGTTATCACGTGTTAAATGGTTCGTATTTGTTTTCCTAAACTGTTTATTATTCCTTTTCTTTTCGCTCTTTCCAGTTTTTGAAAAAGAAAAAAAATATATGAAGGAGGAAATAGACAAATGAAGTAAATAGATGGATAGATAAATTAAATAAATAGATGGATAGATAAATGAAGTAATGAGAGTACTTGCTATCTTTTCTTATATGAATAATTAAGCTTTATTGCTATTATTGTTTTTCATTTAATTCTATCTTATCTTATCTTTCTCTTTCACTTCTCTACTTCTCCCCTTTTCCATTTTCTTTCAACTTCTTTATTTTTTCCTTTATCCATTTTCCTTCGCTTTTCAATACTTCCTTATTTCTCTTCCTCCTTTTTCTTCCTTCTCTTTCGCTAATTCCCTCTTTTGTTTGGCCTTCTGGCCCCTCCCCTCCCTCCTCCCTTCCCTTCCTACCCTCACTCCCTCCTCCCTGCCCTCCCCGTCCTACTTCCCTACCTCACCTCCCCTCCCTCCCTCCCTCCCTCCCTTCCCTTCCTACCTTCCTCAACGCATCAATGACTTTCGTCCCCCCCCTCCTTCCCTTACCCCCCGCTCCTCCTTCCCCGCTCTCCCTCCTTTCCGCTTTCCTCCTCCCTCCCTTCTCCCCCTCTCCTCGTCTTTACCCTCCATTCCCATCCTCCCCGTCCTTACCCCTCTTCCTTCTCCTCCTCCTCCTTACCCACCTCCCTTCTCCTCTGTTCCCTTTCCCCCCTTCTCCTTCTTTCTTCTTGTTCTCCTTACCCTCATATTTCTTCTTTCCCCTCCTTATTCTCTCTCCTCCCTTCCTCCTTAACTTCCCCTCCATCCCCTCCTCTCTCACTCCTCCTTACCCATCCCCCCTCCCTCCCATCACCCATCCCCTCCTCCTTCTTAACCCCCCTCCCTCCCTCCTCCTCCTTAACCCTACCACCCTCCCTTCCACCCCCTCCATCATCATCCTTAACCCCCCCTCCCATCCTCCTCCCTTCTTAACCCCCCTTTCCCCCCTCCTCCTCTTACCCCCACCCCCCCTCCTCCTCCTTAACCCACCCTTTACCCCCCTCCTTCATGGTCAACATTTTCCAACGAAGGTCCGTGGTTTTCCTGCCGTCGCCCATCGCCCGCCTGGGAACCTCACATGCTGCTGACATTCCTTCGTCCCTCCTCCTCCCTCCTCCTCTCCTCCTCCTTCCCTTTTTCTTATTGTTATTGTTATTTGCCTTCTTCTCCTTCTTCGTCCTCCTCCCTTCCACCTCCTCCTCCCTCCCCTCCTCCTCCTTTTTCTTATTTTCTTCTTCATACTCCTTCGTTTCTTTTCCTTTTTCTTATTTTCTTCTTCATACTCCTTCGTTTCTCTTTCGTCTTTCTCTTCCTTTTACCTTCTTCCTCTTCTTATTAGGTTCTCCTCTTCTTCTCTTCTCTTCCTTTGTCATTCCCCTTCTTCGTTCCTTTCTGAGTTATTCCATCTTCCTTTTCCTTCCTCTCTTCCGTCATTCTATCCTCCTTTCCATCTGTCCCCTTCTTTCTTCTTCTTTTTCTTCATTTCTTCCTTCTTCTTTCCGTTCTTCGTTATTCCCTCTTCTTTATCCTTCGCCTCTTCTTCATTTCCCTTCCTCCTCATTCTTTACACATTTCTCTATTTCCTTCTTCTTCCCTTTCTTTGTTATTTCCTCCTCCTTGTCCTTCGCCTTCTTTGTTATTCTATCTTTCTTCTCATTCCCTTCTTATCCTCATTTATCCCTTATTACTTCTTTTCCTTCTTCGTTATTGGCAATTTTACTCCTTCCCCCTTCTGATTATTAAGAATAATAATCAAATCAATTATCATTAATATCATTATCAGCATTATCATTATTACCAATATTTATCTTATATTTCATTTTCTCTCTCTCTTTCTCATTCATCATAATTAATCTTCTTCTTTATCATCTTTTTATTCTATTTTCCCATCTTTCCTCATTACTTTTCTCCTTTACAGCTTAATTACTTTTTTTTCTTCTTGTCTTTCTCTTCTTCTTAATTAACTCCTTCGTCTGTCATTCTGCATCTTCTTGTCCTCTGATTTGTGTTTGTTTGTTTGTATGTGTTTGTTTGAATCTTTGCTTGTGTGTGTGTGTGTGTTTGTGTGTGTGTGTGTGTGTGTGTTGTGTGTTTGTGTTGTGTGTGTGTGTGTGTGTGTGTGTGTGTTGTGTTTGTTGTGCATTGCTTGTGTGTACGTGTGTGTGTGTTTGCGAGTGTGTGTGTGTGTAAGTGTTTGTGTTTGTGTGTGTGTGTGTGTGTTTGTGTGTGTACGTGTGTGTGTAAGTGTTTGTGTCTATGTGTTTATCCGCCTATGTGTGTGTATTTGTGTGTGTGTCCGTTTGTGTATGTGTCTATGTGTGTATCCGCCTATGTGTGTGTATTTGTGTTTGACCGTGTCTATACAATTTACTCTCACAGCGCTTTCTCAACAAAACCAGAACCACTTTGTGAAATTTCTCAACGCTACGAACACGAAGACCATCTTGCCAATTTACCTTAAAACCTCCATTTGTAGAAACTGTTCGCTATCATGTCTAATGACTGTTATTTTGACTCAGATCCAGAGCTGACAGGAACGCCATCTCCCATTAACTCTTAGATCTTGAATTTACCACTCGTAAAAAAGAAGTAAAGATACGAATTTCGCGCCAAATAAACAAAAACAAAACGACAAAAGCGGATCGAAAATACGAATTTCGCGCCAAAAAAACATAAACAGACAAAAGCGAATCGAAAATTAGAATTTCGCGCCAAAAAACATAAACAAATAGACAAAACCGAATCGAAAATTCGAATTTCGCGCCAAAAAAAAAAAAAAAAGCGAATCAAAAATTCGAATTTTGCGCCAAAAAAAAAACATAAATAAAAAGACAAAAGCTAATCGAAAATTAGAATTTCGCGCCAAAAAAAAAACGAGAAAAGCGAATCGAAAATTCGAATTTCGCGCCAAAAAAAAAAAAAAAAAAACATAAACAAAAAGACAAAAGCGAATATGCGTTTCCTTACCCCGCGGCGAAGTCAAGTGACACAAGGCCGACGGTTTCAGAATATAAACATTTCTCTTTCCCTCTCCTTTCCTATATTTTTGTTTATTTATATAAGTCTTTTTAAGGTGTTTTGAATCTCTAATATGCACGTTGTCAATGTCGCATTTTTCTCTCCCTCTTTTTTCCTATTTTTTTGTTAACTTATATAAGTCTTTTTAAGGTGTTTTGAATCTCTAATAAGCACGTTGTCAATGTCGCTTTCTGCTAGCACCTTCGTCTGTCATTCTGCATCTTCTTGTATTCTGATTTGTGTTTGTTTGTTTGTGTGTGTTTCTTTGATTACTTGTTTGTGTGTGTGTGTTTGTTTGTGTGTATGTGTGTGTTTGTGTGTGTATGTGTTTGTGTGTGTATGTTTGTATTTGTGTGTGTGTGTGTGTGTAAGTGTTTGTGTGTATGTGTTTGTGTGTGTACGTGGGTGTGTGTGTGTGTGTGTGTGTGCGTGCGTGTATGTGTGTGTATGTGTGTATCCGCCTATGTGTGATAGCACCTTGGAGCGCCATGGACGAAGGGGAAAATTGGAAAAGGAATTTACGAGAAACTTTGAAATCGTGCTGTACTTTCCGACGCCAAGAGAGCGTGGGTTCCTGTATGGTGTTGTAGGCGTTGTTGTGTTACTTGGAATTTTTTTTATCGGTTCCTTTGTTTTGATTCTCTTTGCGTTGTTCTCTTTCTGTTTTTTTTTTTTTTTTTTTTTTTTTTTTTTTTTTTTTTTTTTTTTTTGGCGGTGTCTGTTTATCGTCTTTCGATTTTTCTCGGTTGGTTTGGATTTGTTTCTATCTGTCTGTTTGTCTGTTTGTCTATCTCTCTCTGTCTGTCTGTCTGGCTGCCTAGCTCTCTGTCTCTGTCTCTGTCTCTCCCTCCCTCTCTCTCTCTCTCTCTCTCTCTCTCCTCTCTCTCTCTCTCTCTCTCTCTCTCTCTCTCTCTCTCTCTCTCTCTCTTCTCTCTCTCTCTCCCCTTCTCTCTCTCTCTTCATCTGTTTTTCCATAAATCTTTCACCTTACCTTCTCCCTCCGTCTCTCAAGCCCTCCCACCCACCCTCCCTCACCCCTACCCTTTCTTCCTTTTCACCCACTCTCCCCTCACCTTCCCTCCCCTCCCTTTCACTCCTCTTTCCTTCCCTCCCCTCCCCTCCACTCTCCCTCCCCCCCTCCCTGCCCTCCCATCCCTTCCCTCTCCCTCCCCCTCCTCCTCTCCCTGCCCTCCCCATCCCTCCTCTTCCCTCCCCTCCCCATCCTCCTCTTCCCTCCCTCCCCCCCCCTCTCTCCCTCACTCCTCCCCTTTCTTCCTTTTCATCCACTCTTTCCTTCCCCTTCCACCCCTCCCCCACACACACACTCCCCCCCCCCCCCCCCCACACACTCCGCCCCACCCCCACACACACACTCCACCCCCCCTTCCCCCCCCTTGGCGCTTAAAGACGAGGAACACACACGGCCGTCTCGTTTCCCGTTCCGCCCCGCGCTGCCCACAAGACCAGCTGGCCCGGAACTCGTCGAAGCTCGTTGAGTTACTAGTAATAGTAATAGTTATCTGTACTAGCTAAAATTCGTAATTAGTAGTAATTATTATAACTAATTAGTAGTACCAATTATTAGTACTAGCCAACGTTCGTACACAGAATTATCAGTACTAGTAATAGTTATTAGTAAAAGTTCGTAATTATTAGACATTATTAATAGTAATTATTGGTACTAGTCGAAGGTTGCTGACATAATTATTAGTACTAGTAATAGTTATCTGTACTAACTAAAGTTCGTAATTATTAGTGATTATCATTACTAGCCAAAGCTCGTTGAGTTATTAGTACTAGTATACTAGTAATAGTTATTAGTAATAGCTAAAGTTCCTAATTACTAGTAGTAATTATTGGTACTAGCCAAAGTTCGTACACAAAATTATTAGTACTAGTAATATTAGTACTAAAAGTTCATAATTATTAGTACTAGCCAAAGCTCGTTAACAGAATTATTAGCACTATTAATAATTATCAGTTCTAGCTAAAGTTCGTAATCACTAGTAATTATTATTAGTGATTACTAGTTGTAATTATTAGTACTAGCCAAAGCTCATTGACAGAATTATTAGTACTACCAATATTTTAGATATTTTAAAGCCTTACTGTACAAGAAATAACGTTTAGAAACTACATATATTTTTATCTTTCTATATATATGTCCATGTTATGGTTATTTATCTATATGTGCCTATCAATAACTATATTTATTGATCTACGTAACTATCTCTATCTATATTAAAAGAAAAAAGAAAAAGAAGAAAAAAAGAAAAAAAGGTACTACAACAATTACAAAAAAAAGGGAAAGAGAGAGAAAGAAGACAAAGAAAATCATAATAATGAAATAAAAAATTAAAAAAAGGGTAAAAAATAAGTTTTCACAACACGTGCTGTTAATCCACACGAATCCACCTCCTTTCCTCACGCGGATCCCATAAGCCACCCCCCCCCCCAATCCACCTCCCCAATCCACCCCCACCCCCACCCACTACCCCCCAAAAAAAAATCCTTAGAGGCCAAATTTCCTCACTTTTTTTCCTCACACTTTTTCTTGACTCGGCGAACAAGCCATAAATTAACTTCTACGGAGAATAAAGGGGTAACTTATTTTCGTTCATTCATCTCAATTTTGGGGGATTTAGTATGTTTTTTCTGTGGTTATGTTTTTTTTTTTCTTTCCTGTCTGTCTGTTTGTATGTTTATGTGTTTTTTTTTCTATTTGTCGTTCTTTTCTCTCTCCTCTCTCTCTCTCTCTCTCTCTCTCTCTCTCTCTCTCTCTCTCTCTCTCTCTCTCTCTCTCTCTCTCTCTCTCTCTCTCTCTCTCTCTCTCTCTTCTCTCTCTCTCTCTCTCTTCTCTCTCTCTCTCTCTCTCCCACTCTCTCTCTCTATCTATCTATCTATCAATATATCTCTCCCTCTCTCTCTCTCTCCCTTTCTCTCTCTCTCTCTCTCTCTCTCTCTCTCTTCTCTCTCTCTCTCTCTCTCTCCTCTCTCTCTCTCTCTCTCTCTCTCTCTCTCTCCCTCTCTCTCTCTCTCTCTCTCTCTCCTCTACTCCTCTATCTATCTATCCCCTCTACATTACCAACAACAACTACACCCACAAGAAAAAACAACAACAAACATAAACACCAAACAATAAGAAAATAAAAAATATTTAAATTACTCTACACTAATAATCAAAACAAAAGAAAGGGCACTGGAGCAAAAAAAAAAAATAATAATAATAATAAATAAATAAATAAAAATAAAAAAAATAAATAAAACAAATAGATAAAAAAAAAAAAAAAAACATGAAAACAGACACAATTATAAATTATCTTCACCCACTTCTGATCCCGGTCGTTCTTTCCGGTCAATAAATTTAATTATCGACTGCCATTGAGGAAAATGAGTTAATTAAGATTAAAGAGTCGATGAGATAGAAGTATTGATGAATTAAAGGCTGATTCTCTAAGATCTGGATGAATCACGTTGTATAATTATGATAAATGTATAATCGATTTATATTATTGAATAAAATGTATGTATAATTATGATAGATAAATCTTTGTATTGTATAATCGATTTATATTATTGAATAAAATGTATGTATAATTATGATAGATAGATCTTAGAAATGTATGTTCAATTTATATTATTGAATAAGATGCATGTATAATTATGATAGATAGATCTTGGAAATGTGTGATCAATTCATATTATTGAATAAAATATATATATATATATAATCATGATAGATCTTGGTCATGTATAATCAGTTTATATTATTGAATAAAATGTATGTATATTTATGATAGATAGATCTTAGTAATGTATAATCAGTTTTATATTATGAAAAGATGTATGTGTAATTATGATAGATCTTGGTAATGTATGATCGATTTATATTATTGAATAAAATGTAAGTATAATTATGATAGATAGATCTTAGTAATGTATAATCAGTTTATATTATTGAATAAGATGTATGTGTAATTATGATAGATCTTAGAAATGTATGATTAATTTATATTATTGAATAAAATGTAAGTATAATTATGATAGATAGATCTTAGAAATGTATGTTCAATTTATATCATTGAATAAAATATATATATAATTATGATAGATCTTGGTATGTATGATCAATTTATATTATTGAATAAAATGTATGTATAATTGTGATAGATAAATCTTAGTAATGTATAATCAGTTTATATCATTGAATAAAATGTATGTATAATTATGATAGATAAATCTTGGTAATGTATGATCGATTCATATTATTGAATAAAATGTATGTATAATTATGATAGATAGATCTTGGTAATGTATAATCAGTATATTATTGAATAAAATGCATGTATAGTTATGGTAGATAGATCTTGGTAATGTATGATCGATTTATGTTATTATATGTTATGAATAAAATGATGTATAATTATGATAGATAAATCTTGGATATTGTATGTGATCAATTATATTATGAATAAAATGTATGTATAGTTATGATAGATAGATCTTAGAAATGTATAATCAGTTTATATTATTGAATAAAATTAATGTATAATTGTGATAGATAAATCTTGGTAATGTATGATCAATTTATATTATTGAATAAAATGTATGCATAATTATGATAGATCTTGGTAATGTATCATCGATTTATATTATTGAATAAAATGTATGTATAGTTATGATAGATAGATCTTGGAAATGTATAGATGGTATGTATGATTAATTTATATTACTGAATAAAATGTATGTATAATTATGATAGATAAATCTTGGTAATGTATAATCAGTTTATATTATTGAATAAGATGTATGTGTAATTATGATAGATCTTGGTAATGTATGATCGATTTATATTATTGAATAAAATGTATGGATATTCTGTAATTATGATAGATAGATCTTGGTAAATTTTATAATCAATTTATATTATTGAATATAAATATGTAAATTATGATAGATCTCTTGTAATGTATAATCAGTTTATATTATTGAATAAAATGTATGTATAATTAGGCATAGATAGTAATGTATATCGATTCATATTATTGAATAAAATGTATGTATAATTAGGATAGATAGATCTTAGTAATGTATAATCGATTCATATTATTGAATAAAATGTATGTATAATTATGATAGATAAATCTTGGTTATGTATAATCGATTTATATCATTGAATAAAATTAATGTGTAATTATGATAGATAAATCTTGGTAATGTATAATCAGTTTATATTATTGAATAAAATGTATGTATAGTTATGATAGATAGATCTTAGAAATGTATGTTCAATATATATCATTGAATAAAATGTATGTATAATTATGATAGATAGATCTTGGTAATGTATGATCGATTTATATTATTGAATAAAATGTATTTATGATTATGATAGATAGATCTTAGTAATGTATAATCAGTTTATATTATTGAATAAAATGTATGTATAGTTATGATAGATAGATCTTGGTCATGTATGATCAATTTATGTTAATGAGCGATAGATCTTGGATGTATGATCAATTTATTTATTAGAATATAAATGTATGTATAATTATGATAGATAAATCTTGGTAATGTATAATCAATTTATATCATTGAATAAAATGTATGCATAATTATGATAGATAAATCTTGGTTATGTATAATCGATTTATATTATTGAATAAAATGTATGTATAATTATGATAGATAAATCTTGGTATTGTATAATCTATTTATATTATTGATTCGATGTTTAATTCAGAATTTTGAGATAATGACGAATACTAATGACGATAATGATAAATGATAAAGTCAATAGAAATTAAAATAAATCCTAATGATTCATTAATTTTAATAATAATCAACAATTTCTAAATCTAATTGTAAAAATACCTTTATATCCAAATGATATAATTGACAACAATTCCTAAAACAATTCTAGCTATTTAATTAAAAAAGTTTAAGGCTGTAATTAACAACAAATCCACGCCTTATGTTGTTCAAACTTTCGACTGATTAAGTGTAATTAAGAAAAGTGTTTTAATTACATTAGTTCTCTCGCTTCTCTCCTTTATTAAGGTTTACTGTGTTGTTCTGTATCGTTATTATTATCTTTATTGGGTCGTCTCACTCGATTCAATCTAATTTGATCTTTATTACCTAATGATGAATTAGAGAAAGGGAGGATAGGAAGGAGACTAGAATAGATAGATAGATAGATAGATAGGTAGATAGACAGGTAGGTAGGTAGGTAGATAGATAGATAGATAGGTAGGTAGATAGACAGGTAGGTAGGTAGGTAGATAGATAAATAGATAGATAGATAGGTAGATAGATAGATAGGTAGGTAGGTAGGTAGGTAGGTAGGTAGGTAGGTAGATAGATAGATAGATAGATAGGTAGATAGATAGGTGATTGATGACAGATTAATGATCGATAAATTGATAGACAGATAGATAGATATGTAGATATATAGATAAAAGATAGATAGTTAAATAGATCATAGATGAATTTACAGATAGATGATCGATAAATAGATAGATAGAGAGATAGGTAGATATATAAATAAGAAAATAGATAGATGTATAGATAGGCAGATAAATAGCTACAGAGAAACAGGCATATATAAATAACTGAATAAACAAACATACAGATAGAACAAACAAATGAATAGATAAATCCACACACACAAAAATATTAACAGACAAACAAGAAAAACAACAGAAAAAGACACCATTATTTGACACGAACGATAGTCAACAGATACGGTCGATATTCTACCCGAGAGAGAAAGAGAAGAGGAGAGAGAGAGAGAGAGAGAGAAGAGAAGAGAGAGAAGAGAGAGAGGAGGGAAGAGGGAGGGAGGAGGGAGGGAGGTGGGAGGGAGGTAGGTGGGAGGGAGGGGGAGGAGGTGAGGAGGAGGGAGGGAGGGAGGAGGAAGGGGAGGAGGGAGGAGGGAGGGAAGGGAGGGAGGGAGGAGGAAGGGAGAAAGGGAGGGAGGTGAGGGAGGGAGGGAGGGAGGGAGGGAGGGAGGAGGAGGAAGGGAGGGAGGGTAGGGGAGGGAGGGAGGAGAGAGGAGAAGAGAGAGAGAGAGATGAGAGAGAGAGAGAGAGAGAGGGAGGGAGGAGGAGTGAGGGAGGAGGAGCAGAGAGAGAGAGAAGAGAGAGAGAGAGAGAGAGAGAGACATGAGGGAGAGGGAAGGAGTGGAGGTGAGAGGAGAGAGAGAGAGACGATGGAGAGGTCGTGGTCGTGAGGGAGGGAGGAGGGAGGCAGGCGAGAGAGACAGAGAGGATTGAGAGAGAGATGAGTGTGACGATGTATCTGGCATGCTAGCTGCATCGGGGAGGGTCGTCGAGAGAGTGAGAGACGATCGAGATCATACGTAGACTCAGAGATGGATACTGACGGGATGGGAGGGAGGGAAAGAGAGAGAGAGAGAGATGACGAGAGTAGAGACGAGACGAGAGTGAGTCGAGTGTGAGACTCGAGTGCGAGATGACGAGAGAAAGAGTCATCGTGACTGCTCGTGCATTGCGATCTGCGTGCATCGGGAGGGTACGGATGATACGTGGGGAGGAGGGAGGGAGGGAGGGAGGAGAGGGAGGGAGGAAGGGAGGAAGGAAGGGGGAGAGGCGAGGAGGGAGAGATGAGAGAGAGAGAGAGACGCAATGAGAGAGAGAAGGAGGAGAGAGAGAGAGAGGGAGGGAGGTTTAGTGAGATGTGAGGGAGGAAGGAGCTTGGAGGAGAGGAGGAGGAGAGATGGAGAAGGGAGAGAGAGAGAGAGTAGAGAGAGGGGAGGGAGATGAGATGAGAGAGAGAGAGAGCAGAGACAGAGAGAGAGAAGGGAGGGAGGAGGTGTGTGAGGGAGGAGAGAGAGAGAGAGAGAGAGAGAGAGAGAGATGAGAGAGAGAGAGAGAGAGAGAGAGGAGGTGAGGAGGGAGGAGAGGGAGAGGGAGAGAGATGGAGAGAGAATGAGATAGGAGTAGTTGGATGTGATGAGAGAGAGAGAGAGAAGTGAGAGACAGACAGACAGATTAGATAAGACAGAAGACAGACAGACAGACAGACAGGAGACGAGACAGAGACAGAAGACAGAACAGATGTGTGATTGT
>NW_020872915.1:627720-630220 GCF_003789085.1 Penaeus vannamei
CAAAAAACAATAACTAAAGAAATTAACATATTAACAAAAAATAATCACTTTAGTATTCTCAGTAAAACCAGAAAGTGGAGCATTTATTAACTTTACCTGATTTGTTCTTCTAAGAGACTGAGTTCCAACAAGAAAATTTATTTTCTCTGTTTCTGCTGTATGTGCTGCTAAAGCTCGGGCCTGAAAATACATTTAAACAATAATTAGTTTGTAGACTAAGTATGAACTGAACCTAAATACATTAGACCTAGTTAACCTTCCACCATAAAACCATTGAAAAAATATAAGATTAATCTTTAATTGCATCTCTACATTATCATAACAGCTAATTACAAGTTCAAATATTTCAATAACAAGTTTTTATTCAATTAAAAGGCTATCACTGCGGTTAAACCTCCTCTGCATAATAGTAATCCCAGGATTCATAGGAACACAAGCACATCAAAACCTGTATTATTATAGTTTCATAATGAAAAACATGTGCAGTTACCACCACATCAAGATATACTTGGGAATCATTCTTATAACTCGACTCCTAACTTGAATAACTAGATTAGTTATAAGGCCAAAAGAAAGTTTTTACTTAATCATTGGAGAATATATTCTCCGTAATCAAATATCTGAAATAGGAAATCATTACTATTGGAAGTAATAATACATACATCTTTTCATTCACTACTGAGCTTGCAAAAATAATACATAAGTACATCAAACTGCAAAATGTGATCACTAAAGCATAACAAGCAAATTTTGTACCATAAAGGTCCTCTTCTAAACCAATATGTACTGCCTTTTTCACACAGATATAGATAAAGAGATCAAGAGGGGGGTTCAAGCCTGTGCTTCTGCAAAGAGACAGAATGTCACATGTGCTACACCACCTCAGTGGATTTAAATATTCTAATTATTGCAGAAAGTTAGTCAGATGCAAGGAAAATAAGGTGAATACCATGTTCATGTAAACCTGACTGGCAATCAATCTAATTATCTTTGGTTTAGTGGGGGTATCGGGAGCCTATCAAGGAAAGAGCCCTGACACAACTTCTTCAAGAGAAGTCAACCTCTCTGGATAATAGTATAGGGCCAAATAGCACATACTGTCTTTACTAATCAACATTATGTACAATCCTGATCTGGCCATAACTGTCACTGTTTCATCCACAAGACACACCTGGAAATCTTCTAAACCGTAAATCACCGGTGCATCATCCATAGTCGCTGCTGTCCTCTTCAACAATTATAGAAAAGAGAATGAGGGACTGTCTCCAAAGTCCCAAAGAGGAAATTTTAAAAACCTGAAAAAAGGTAATTGGTCTCGCCCTTGATCAGCTGTAACCGCTGTCGTGTCCTGTCAGAATTTTGCCAAAACAATAACAAAAGTCAACGTCTAAGTTTGCCGAGAGATATGGTTTTTTCCAGTTTTAGGACAAAAAGACCAGAGAAAGGAACAAAGAACAACAAGACAACATGACAACAAAAACAGAACAAAGGAACACACAACACAACACACACACAACACAACACAAACACACACACACAACACACAACACACACACACCACACACACAACACACACACACACACACACACACATACACACACACACACACACACACACACACACACACACACACACACACACACACACACACACACACACACACACACACACATACACATACACACACACACACACACACACACACACACACACACACACACACACACACACACACACACACACACACACACACACACAGACACACACACACACACAGCTGCGCACGCAATGAAACAAACACACACACACACACACACACACACACACACACGCAATGAAACAAACACACACACACACACACACACACACACACACACACACACACACACACACACACACACACACACACACACACACACCACACACACACACACACACACACACACACGTACTGTATATGAATGGTGGTAATCATAACTGATAAATTAATCCTTTGTAAATTATGTCATCAAAAGGAAAAACCTTCTGAATCAAATAGCCCTTTACTTGTTTATTATGGTACAAGTTCAAATTAAATTCCATACAAAGAACTGGTGTCACAAAAGCAGTCTAAATTCAAGTAATATTTTGATCCGAGAAGGATTAAGGGTATGTATGATGGTTATGTTGGATGCAATTGGTAATGCTGTGCGGACTTTGGTTGGCAACCCTGAAGTGGTTTGTTTACATCTCTCAGCTGATCTTGCCTTTCCTCGTGGGTGTATTGCTACAATTAAGCGTTTTTTAGGCTGCAAGAAACACTCCTGCGCAGTAAGTTGGAAAGAATAGATTTAAATTAACCGTATTCATACTCGCATGCACGCATACCAACAACACACACACAACACACACACACACACACACACACACACACACACACACACACACACAACACACACACACACACACACACCACACACACACACACACACACACACACACACACACACACACACACAC
>NW_020872915.1:645220-647720 GCF_003789085.1 Penaeus vannamei
ATTGCGAAACTAATGTCATTATGGCCTCAATTATCACGCAGTTCCTTGTACACAAAAACTTACATCTTGCCGCGCCAACCCAAAGGACATCACATCTTGAACTTAAGAACCTTAATATATTTTTCTGCTGCATCTTGAACTTAAGAACTTTAATATATTTTTCTGCTTCTTCTCCGCTCGGACGGCTGGTGTAAAAATATATGTACTAATAAAACACGTTAATCTAATAAGCTGAACGCTGCACCTCTGCGTGCCCGGTTGGGTGCTTCGGCATCTACCTGGATTTTTGCAAGGTATGTAAATTGCTCTGAAAATAAACCATTCAGTTCAGTTGAGCGCAGTTATTTCTCTCTCTCTCTTTCTCGCTCTCTCCTTCTCCTAATCCTCCCTCTCCCGTCCTCCTTCCCATTCCCCTCCTTCCTTCGCATATATTTTTCCCCTTTTCTCCGACCCACTCACTATCTCTCTCTTTATCTCTATTCTTCCTTTCTCTCTCTCTCTCTCTCTCCTCTCTCCTCTCTCTCTCTCTCTCTCTCTCTCTCTCTCTCTCTCTCTCTCTCTCTCTCTCTCTCTCTCTCTCTCTCTCTCTCTCTCTTTCACAGACACGCACACATTCTCTGTAGTTCGTTCGCCCCCCCCCCCCGTCTCTCTCTCTCTCTCTTCTCTCCTCTCTCTCTCCTCTCTCTCTCTCTCTCTCTCTCTCTCTCTCTCTCTCTCTCTCTCTCTCTCTCTCTCTCTTCTCCTCTCGCAACTTTACACTAAAGAGAACTGAATCTCAATAGAAAGCACAGTCACCGCTAGAAAGTTTTTGTCTCAAAGGAACTTTCTATTTCTAAAATATATTGATCACAATCCGATCATCTCTCCCTTTTGTTCTTTGAGTTTATGAGTTTATGATCATCTCTCCCTTTTGTTCTATGAGTTTATGAGTTTATGACTTCTCCTTCCCCGTATAATTACTGCTACTAATACAACTGTTGCTGCTACTACGAATAGCAATGCTACTATGGTTCTGACTATGACTTCCACCACCACTATTCTTACTCTCAATTTCTCTCTTCTTTTTCCCTCTCTTTCATTCTCTCTCTCTCTCTCTCTCTCTCTCTCTCCTCTCTCTCTCTCTCTCTTATATATATATATATATATATATATATATATATATATATATATATATATATATATATATATATATACATGTATGTATGTATATGTGTTTTTTTTTTTTTACTATCTTTTTCTCCTTTGCCCCCTTCTTTTTCTTCCCTCCCACACGCCTCCCCCGCCCCTTCCCCAAAGCTCCAGCCCCACGGAGAAAGCCCCAGACATCAGCTCCTCTCCCAGGGTGCCAGTGAGGGAGCCTGGGGAGGGGGAAGAAATGAAGAGAGAGAGAGAGAGAGAGAGAGAGAGAGAGAGAGAGAGAGAGAGAGAAGAGAGAGAGAGAGAGACAGACAGACAGACAGACAGACAGAGACAGAGAGACAGAGAGAGAGAAAGAGAAAGGAAGGAGTAGGGAAGATAGAGAGAGAGAGAAGAAAGAAAGAAAAAAAAAGATGAAAAGATGGGAGGAGGAGAAAGAAAGGTGGAAGTAGGAGGAGAGATGGAGAAGATGGACGAAGGAGGAAGAGAGGGATGGAGGAATAAAAGAAACAGATAAGTGTGGAAGAGAGAGATATAGAGAAACAGATAAAGAGAAAGAAAGTAGTAGAATGAAAAGATGAAAGAAGAGTTCAGGACCGAGAAAGAAAAGACAACGAAAACAGAGAGAGAGAGAGAGAGAACAGAGGAAGAAGGAGGAGGCGACGAAGGAGAGCTGAGAGCCGGAGAGAAGTGGGTTGTGCAACAGTGAGATCAGTTCCGGCTGTGAGAGAAGCTCTGGAGGGCGTACGGGCGGGGCGTGGAGTGGGTCGGTGGATGGGGTGATACTTGAGAAGAAGGTGGAGGTGGGTGGTGGGGGGGTGGAGGTGGTGGTGGTGGGTGGGGGGTGGAGTGTGGTGGGGTGGGTGTGGTGGTGGTGGGGGGAGTGGTGGTGTGGGTGGAGGAGGTGGTGGTGGTGGAGGTGGTGGGGGTGTGGAGGTGGTGTGGGAGGATGGGCGGAGGAAGGTGTGGTTAATACTTGAGGGGGTGTGTTGTTATTGATGTGTTAGTGGTTGTGGTGGTGATGGTGTTGGTGGTGGTAGTGGTGGTGCGTGTTAGAGGTGATTGTGTTGTGGTGGTGATGTGTTGTTGGTGGTACTGTGGGTGTTAGAGGTGATTGTAGTTGTGATGGTGTGATGGTGTATTGTGGTATGTGGTGTGGTGGTGTGATTGTTGTGTTGTGGTGGTGGTGGTATTGTGTTGGTGGTAGTGGTGGTGGTGTTAGAGGTAATTGTAGTTGTGGTGGTGATGGTGTTGTTATTGTTGTTGGTAGTGGAGGTGGCATATTGGAGATGGTTGCGGTGGCGTTGGTGTTGGCGTTGTAATTGGTGGTGGTGGAGGTGTAGAGATGGAAAGTGAAGGCCGA
>NW_020872915.1:655220-657720 GCF_003789085.1 Penaeus vannamei
AGGTTGGCCGATCGCTTTCTTTTTGACCTGACTCCTCTCCTGATCCTCCTGCCTGGGGATGAAACGAGATTTCTTGATGTTGTAATAAGCCTCCGGTTTTCACTGTATGATCCTGTGATATGTCATAAGAGCTCTTTGGACTCATAGGCTTATATGAGTAATTTTGGTGGTTATGCACGATTTTGGTTTACAGAAAAAATAAATGTGGAGATTAGGGACAAGAATTAAGCCAGTGGTCGTGATGATGACCTAGGGCGGGTGAGGTCACTCCCTTACCTGCTGTTCACCTGACTATGTACTAATGTCTCTGTTCACATGTAGATCAAGGTGATCGGCCCACCTCCGCCGAGTCATCTGTGTGTGTGTGATGTGTGTGCATGTAAGCATTGATCTTTTGCTTGCTTGCTTCTATGTGTGTGTGTTATTGCTCGTGCATATATGTGTTATTGCGGATATGTGTATGTATGTTTGCATTTCCATCTACTAACGTTGGTAGCACACAGAGCAACTTATGAATCACTAATTACTGAAAAGGTGTGACAAACTTGCTCTGTCTTGCTGATACATAAATTGATACGGTTTTGACCTGTTTGACCAAGCAAAGCTTCTTCACAAAAAATCCTTATTATATGCGAACAATATTTTTACCTGTTTATCCGAATGTAAATCTAATTTAAAAAGACCAAGGGTAACTATTTTATCCATTTCCCTATACCTTCTTCATGAACATAATAGTATAGATGATGTTATTTTTGAATGACCAACTTAGATTCTCCCACAGCGTCAAATTACATATCGGGTATATATTTCACATCGATCTCCCCCCAGTCAATGAAATTAGCAATGATGCGCGCCCGAGAATTTCACCCTCCCGTGAGCAGCAGTTATAGCCGGGGGAAGCTCGTTTCACTCTTTTCAATAAATCGATTTTCTAACTACTCAAAATCCGTTATTTAATATTACGAAAAAGTGAAAAAAAAAATATATATACGGTTTTTCCAGAATAAAAATTCACCCTCCATGAACAGCAGTTTAAGGCAGGGAGAAGCTTGATAATCACTTTTCAATAAATCGATTTTCTGTTGACTCAAAAACCGCCATTTTTAAGTATTACGGAAATTTGAAAAAAAATCGTTTTTAAAAAATATCTACGGACTTCCAGAGTAGATAGGATAAACGGTNAGGAGGAAGAGGAGGAAGAAGAGAAGATGCAGATAAGGAGAAGAGGAGGAAGAAGAAAGATGAAGAAGGAGGAAGAGGAGGAAGAAGAAGATGAAAGAAGGGAGGAAGAAGATGAAGAAGGAGGAAGAGGAGGAAGAAGATGAAGAAGGAGGAAGAGGAGGAAGAAGAAGATAAGAGGAGGAAGACAGAGGGAGAAGAAGATGAAGAAGGAGGAAGAAGGAGGAGAGGAAGAAAAGGAGGAGAATAAGAAGAAAAAGAAAGAGGAAAAGAGATGAAGAAGGAAAGAGAAGAAAACAGGAAAGAACACATGGGGAAAGCAAGAGCAAATGCCGAAAAGGGGAAGAAACAGATAGTTGATAGATAGATGGCTATATAGATAGATAGAGCGAACGGTAAGAAGATGTTTGTAAAATCATTGAACTTCATGTATCATTAAACATCAATGCATAACTCCCCCCCCACTTCTTCCTCTCCCCTCCCGCTCCCTCTCCCTCTCCCCTCCCTTCCCCTCACCTCCACCCTAATTATCCTCAACCTTTCTAGCGACCTTACACCCTCACACTCCTCCCTTCCTCCCCTCACTTCACCCTCCCCTTCTTCCCTCACCCCTCTTCCTATCCCCTACCCTCTCCCCTTCCTTTCCATATACTCGTCTCCCTTTCTCTTAACTCCTTCATAACCTCCTCCCTTATTCTTCCTATCTCCTCCCCTCTTGCTTCGCATTATTCTTCCTAGTCCCCCTCCCTCCTCCCCTTCTTCCCCTTCATCTCCCTATTCTTCCTAGCCTTTCTCTCCTCTCCTCCTTCAATCTCCTACTTTCCTAGTCCCCCCTCCTCCCCTCTTCCCTTCGCTCCCATTCTCCCCTCTATCTCCCCCCCCCTCCTTCCTTCTCCCTCACCCCCTTCTTTTCTCTTCTTCAGTCCTTCGTCCCCTTCACATAGGCCTATTATTCCTTTATCTCCTTCTTTATTCCCCCCTTCTCCCTATTCATATCCCCTTCTCCTTTTATTTCAATATGAATCCATTTTTTTTTCTTATTGTTTAATTCGTTTATTTATCATTTTCCTTTTCTTCTCCTTTCGCTCAAAAAAAGAATAATGAATATTTTTCTTTTGGCGAGGGGAAGGTGTCGACAGATAAATAGATAGATAGATAAATAGATGGATAGACCGATAGAAAAGCAGACAGGCAGATAGATAGACAGATAGACTAATGGACAAACAGAATAGTATAGATATAGATACAGATATTTAGATATAAATAAGTAAAAAGACATATGTATCGAATATCATAAGCAAAGACCTGGCCTTCATATAAT
>NW_020872915.1:680220-682720 GCF_003789085.1 Penaeus vannamei
AAAGGACACACAGAGAGCAAGAGAAGAAAGCGAAAAGAAGAAGAAGAAGAGAGAGAAGACAGGGTGATGCAAAAAGAAAGTAGCCGAGCGTCTATTCCAGCGGGAAGGAGACGCGACGTAACAGCTGTAGCGGAGGAGGAGACGGGCGAGGAAAAAAAAGTTATGGACAAGAAAACAAGATAGCGATGAGGGAAGAGGAGAGCGGGCGAGAGAGAGAGAATGAGAAAGAGAAAGAAAGAGAGAGAGGGGAGAGAGAGAGAGAGAGAGAGAGAGAGAGAGAGAGAGAGAGAGAAGAGAGAGAGAGAGAGAGAGAGAGAGAGAGAGAGAGAGAGAGAGAGAGAGAGAGAAAGAGAGGAGACAGAAAGAGAGAAGAAGAAGAAGAGAGAGAGAGAGCGAGAGAGAGAGGGAGGGGAGAGAGAGAGAGAGAGTGTGTGCGAGAGAGAGTGAGGCGAGAGTGAGTAAGAGTAAGAGAGAGTGAGAGCGAGAGTGAAAGTAAGAGAGAGAGAGAGAGAGAGAGAGAGAGAGAGAGAGAGAGAGAGAGAGAGAGAGAGAGAGGAGAGAGAGAGAGAGAGAGAGAGAGAGAGAGAGAGAGAGAGAGAGAGAGAGAGAAGAGAGAGAGAGAGAGAGAGAGAGAGAGAGAGAGAGAGAGAGAGAGAGAGAGAGAGAGAAGAGATGTGGAGAGAGGTGAGAGCAAGAGCGAAAGTAAAAGAGAGAAGAGAGAGAGAGAGAGAGAGAGAGAGAGAGAGAGAGAGAGAGAGAGAGAGAGAGAGAGAGAGAGAGAGAGAGAGAGAGAGAGAGAGAGAATGTGAGCGAGAGCAAAAGTAAGAGAGAGAGTGAGAGCAAGAGCGAAAGTAAGAAAGAGAGAGAGAGAGGAAGAAAATACGTCCTCAAAAGTGCCAAAGGACATACCCGACGAGAGTCCAGCGGCAGGAGAAAGAAAAGGAGGACGAAGAGGAGGAGAAGGAGGAGGAGAAGAGGAGGAGGAGGAGTGAAGGAGGAGGAGGAGGAGGCAGTAGGAGTGTGTAGTGGACAGACAGATGGACGGACGAGTAAGCTGGACACAATCGATGGTCAGCAGGTTGTTGTGTCGACCACCAGGCGGCACCACTGTCCGGCCGAGGGCTGGAGGGGAAAGAGAGAGAGAGAGGGGAAAAGATGGATAGAGAGACAGAGAGAGAGAGCGAGAGCGAGAGAGGGAGGGAGTGAAAGTCCAGTTAGACCCGCCCGCCGCGAGGGGAGGGGCCGGCAAGGAGGGGAATCTGGGAGGTGTCTGAGGGGAAGGGGGAGGGGCCAGCAAGGACGGGGACTGGATCCAGACTCGCGAGGTTCCAAGGCAGAAGGCGCAGCGCTCGAGGGGGGGGGAGGTCGCTCGCTCGCTCGCTCCCGGGAACCAAAACAAAACAAAAAATCCTTGTCCATTGCGGGTGTATTATTTTTTTCTTTCATTGCTTTTTTTTTGCAATTTGTTTTGTTGTTGTTTTTGTTACTTGTAGATGAATAAAGGATGATGATTTTGTTATTGTTGTTGTTATAAATGCTTTGAGGTTTCTTCATTAATACAAAAGTAGATCATAAAAGATAAAACCTTACGTTAACATACAACTCAGATTAAGAAAAAGAAAATAAGAAAACGATAATAAGATACCAATAACACGAAGAACATAACAAAGGAAAATTAAAGCAGAGAAAGACGAGAAACAAAATGAAAATAGACAACAATAAAATACAACAAGAAAACGTAACACAAAAAAATAAAAAATCCAAAAAAGAAAGGAAAATTAGATAATCAAGGGAAGATAGACGTCATGATAAAGGAGGGAATAAGGGAAAAGAGTAAGAAAGCAGGGAATGGAGTGGGGAAAAAATGAGGAAGGGGGAAGTAAGTGAAGTTAATTCCTCATACGCGAAGAGGAACAGATAATCGTTGATATTGAATATGGGTGATAAAGAGAGGAAGAAGCGGAGGGCGCGATAATGGAAGAGGGTGAGTGCGTTTGTGTGTGGGCTTTTGTTTGCGTGTGTGTGTGTGTGTGTGTGCGTATTTGTGTGTGTGTGTGTGTGATATGTATGTGTGTGCGTGTGTGTTTCTGTGTGTGTGTGTGCGTGTGTGTTTCTGTGTGTGTGTGTGCGTGTGTGCGTGTGTGTGTGCGCGTGTGTGTGTATGTGTGTGTATTTGTGTTTAATTGTGTTTGATATTGTACGTGTGTGAGTATGTGCAGTCTGTGTATGTCTGTGAGCGTGCGTGTATGTGTGTATGATATAAATAGATACATAGAGAAATAAGGATAGATAGACAGAGTCAGATAGACATGAATGATTTACGTCGAAATAAAATAAATAAAATGAAAACTAGTGAACTTATTTGTCAAGAAAGAGAGACAGAAAGGCAAGGCAGGAATTAAAAAATCTGGCAACTCATAGAACAAAAAGAAAATAAAGAGGAAATAAGTGAAGATTGGAAACGAGAAGGCGAAGGAGAAGGAGAAGAAGGAGAAGGAGA
>NW_020872915.1:695220-697720 GCF_003789085.1 Penaeus vannamei
AAAAAAATTAAGTGGCGCTCGCTCGCTTCAACGGCCGTAATTACTGCTGAAGAAAAGGGCCTTCATTGACGCTTCATTACTTTTACATTAATTACTAAAGTTTCATAATCAACTAATGCACCGGTTAATGACTAGGCCTGGTGATGATTTTTTTGGCTCTTCGATGGATTTTAATCTACGTTTTCCTTTTTTTTTTTTTTTTTTACTTTTTGTATGATTTTTTTTTTTTCTTTTCCTTTATTCCAGAATGAAATGTGGTTGGGTTTATTACCAATATCAAGGTTCATATATATAATATATATATATATATATATATATATATATTATATATATATATATATATATTATATATATGTATATATATTATATATATAATATATATATATATATATATATATATATATATATATATATATATATATTATATATATAATATATATATATATATATATATATATATATATATATATATATATATATATATATATATATATATATATATATATATATATATATACTATATATGTGTGTGTGTGTGTGTGTGTGTGTGTGTGTGTGTGTGTGTGTGGTGTGTGTGTGTGTGTGTGTGTGTGTGTGTGTGTATGGGTATGCTATTAGCATTAGCACTTTGCTATTTTGAGTCATTCAAGAAGCCCCCCCCCCACCACCCCCATCCCTAATCCACCTCTTCTTCAACTTAGTAACCCTCCCCCCCCCAAACCAGCTCGTCATCCCCCCAACATGGTAACCCTTTAACCCTTCCCCCCCCCCCCCCATTGTCTCCATCACCCCCACCCCCGTTCGCGCAGAGAAAGAGACGAGCAAACAAATTTTCCTTCGCGGAATCGATTGGCGTCAATAATCGAAGGATAACAATAATGTTCCGGTCCGCTCGCCTTATGAATAATTTACCCATATTTGTTTACGTATCACAGTTAAAAGGCTCGTTTGCATATCGGAGGCTCTGAGTCGACGGCACTTGAGCTATCACAGAAGGTCTTCGGGAGAGGAGGTGGGGGTGGTGAGGGTGGGGTGGGGTGGGTGGAGGGAAGGAGGGGGGTCTTCGTGGGGTGGGTGAGGGTGGGGTGGGGTGGGTGGAGGGAGGTCTTCGGGAAAGGAGGCGGGAAAGGGGTGGAAGTGGTGGAGGTTCTCGGTCTTCGGGAAAGGAGGGAGTGGGGTGAAGAGGGGTGAGGGGAGAGGGTGAGGGTGAAGGGGTGGAGGGGAGGAGGGGGGTGGGGGTGAAGAGGGTGGAGGGAGGTCTTCGGGAGAACAGGGGGGTGGGGGGTGAAGAGGGGGGAGGAGGGGAGAGGGTGAAGGATTTTGCATATCGTTGAATGGGAGATTTCGAATGCGCGCCATTTTAACGACATTAATTTCATGAGCGCGCCCCGATTTATTTATTCTTCTGTTTTCTTTCTTTCTTTATGCTTTTCTATTTTCTTTTCTCTTTTGCTATTTGGGGTACGAGTCTTATATATATCTGTGACTATTTTATTTTCGTTTATATGAATGCTCTCTTAATATTTTCTTCTGTTTTCTTTCTTTCCTACTTCCTTTTTTTATTCTCTTTTTTCTTTTTGTTATTTAGTGTACGAGCCTTATGTTCATGGTTGACTTTTTTTTTCGTTTATATGAATGCTCTCTTTATTTTTCCCTCGTTTGTTGACGTCGCTTAAACTCCAAAAAGACAAGGGAAACCGGGCTCTCCTCCCAACGCGTCCGCAGTTGTTGATCGATAGCTCGGCCGCCTCTCCGTCCTGGAAAATCAATATTTGTAATTTGTCTCCGCGAATAGCCATTATTACAACCCATTTGCTAGATTCCCTCCTTAATATGTTTCATCCCGACTGAGTTCCGATTATAATTGGAGCAGGAAGGTCCGGGATGGCCCAACGTTTGGCTCTAATAGGCTGGTGCCCCGTGCGCATCGCGGCTCTCTTTTGTTTTCCTCCCCGTGTTGACAACTGCTCGTTCCTCCGTCGATTTTGTGTGCATTAGGTTGTGTTTGTCTGTATGTTATGGGTGCAGGGGGCGACTTGGGTTGATAATTGTTAACGTATGTTTGTAAGTGTGAATACGTGTGTGTGTGTGTGTGAGAGTGTGTGTGTGTGTTTATGTGTGTGTGTGTGTGTGTGTGTGTGTGTGCGTGTGTGTGTGTGTGTGTGTGTGTGTGTGTGTGTGTGTCCGTGTGTGTTGTGTGTGTGGTCCGTGTGTGTTTGTATATGTGTGTGTGCGTATGTCTGTTTGTCTGTATACGTATATACAAATATGTGTGCGTCCGTCCGCTTAGATGAACGTGTATGTAAACGCGTGTGTCAGTATGTGCACGCCCCCTCTCGTCTTTATTATGACACGTGTCTCTTTAATCGTCCGTGTATTCAAATGCTTATGTTTTTCCGTTCCGCCTCATATTTATAAATCGAAATTTGCATTTTAGAAAGCTGCAGTGTTATGACGTCACGCTTTTAAACCAATTTTATACACGCTTTATATAAATGTC
>NW_020872915.1:705220-707720 GCF_003789085.1 Penaeus vannamei
ATCCACAACCACATCCACAACCACATCCACATCCACAACACACATCCACATCCACAACCACATCCACATCCACATCCACATCCACAACCACATCCACATCCACATCCACAACCACATCCACATCCACAACCACATCCACAACCACATCCACAACCACAACCACAACCACATCCACAACCACAACCACAACCACATCCACAATCACAACACACATCCACATCCACATCCACATCCACAACCACATCCACATCCACAACCACATCCACATCCACGGGCACAAAAGCGAGCCACAAGGAGCGAGCCAGAGAAAGGAACTCTCAAGCCAGCGGGTCCATCTCTTCGCAGAATCTCCCTCCACATCCACATCCACATCCACATCCACAACCACATCCACAACCACAACACACATCCACATCCACGGACACAAAAGCGAGCCACAGGGAGCGAGCCAGAGAAAGGAACTCCTCAAGCCAGCGGGTCCATCTCTTCGCAGAATCTCCCTCGCGCCTCGAAGACGGTTCGCATCCCGAGACACAATGCTAAGGAGATGAACCAGACACGCACCTCCGTCTTGGCGTGTTTGATGTGGCCATGAGGGAGGTGGGGCGGAGGGGAGAGGGGGAAGGGGGAGAGAAGGGGAGAGAGGGGAGAGGAGGGGACAGAGAGAGGCTAATCCCCTTACAGAGGTTGGGGAGGAGGGGAGAGGGAGGGTAGAGAGAGAGGGAGATGGGGGCGGGGAGAGAGAGGTGGAGATGGGGAGCGGGAGAGAGGGGTAGAGAGAGAGGGAGATGGGGCGGGGAAGAGGGGAGATGGGGCGGGAGAGAGGGAGATGGGGGCCGGGGAGAGATGGGAGATGGGGCGGGGAGAGAGAGGGGAGAGAGGGTTGGGGAGAGAGGGAGGATGGGGGCGGGGGAGAGAGGGGAGAGAGGGGAGAGAGAGAGGGGCGAGATGGGGGCGGGGAGAGAGAGGGAGATGGGGGCAGGGGAGAGAGGGGAGATGAGGAATGGGGCGATGGGAGAGAAGCGCGAGGGGGGCTGGGGGAGAGGGGAGAGGGGCGGGAGATGGGGGCGGGAGAGAGGGGAGAGGGGGCGGGGAGAGAGATGGGGGGGGCCGGGGGGAGAGGAGGAGGGGAATGGGGGGTGGCGGGGAGAGAGAAGGAATGGGGGTGGGGAGAGGAGGGGAGATGGGGAGGCGGGAGAGAGGGAGAAATAGGGGGAAAAAAAAAATAAATGTAAGAGACGGGAGAGAGAGGAGGGGGGAGAGAGGGGGAGAGAGGGGGGTAGAGAGAGAAGGAAGAGTTGTGGGGAGAGAGATGTGGGCGGGGAGAGAGGAGTAGGGAATATGGGGCGGCGGGGAGAGGGAGTGGTGGGAGTTGGTGGAGAAAGGGGGGTTGGGAGGGGGCGTGGGGAGAAGCAGAGAGGGAGAGAGGGGGAGAGACTAGATGGGGCGGGAGAGAGAGGGGGAAGAAGATGTGAGGGTGAGGGAAAGAGAAGATAGGTTTGGGAGGGCGAAGGGAGAGAAAGAGGTAGATGGGGTGGAAGAAGAGGGGAAGGTGAGGGAAAGGAGGGTAGGGACGGAGAGGAAACCTAAGTTAAAAGAAGTGAGGGGAGAAAGGAGATAGAGGGGAAAAGAGGGCGAAGAAGGAAACGAGGGGGGGAAGCCGGAGGGAGGGAGGGGGAATTAGGGAAAGCAGAAGATAGGAAGGGATGATAGAGGAAGTTCCAGGTGAGAATAAGAATGAAATACACAAAAAGAGAGGAATAGAAATGGATGAATTAGAAAAAAAAGAAAAAAGAAAGAGACAATAAAAAGAGAAAAAAAAGGTAGACAAAAGGGAGAGAACGAAGGAGGAAAGAGACCGAGGGAGAATAAAAGACAGAGACGGGGATTGGAAAAGTGATAAAGAGAGGGGAGAGGAAAGAAAAGAGAGAAAGGGAGTGTGAGAAGGAAAAAGGATAAAGGCCCAAAGAAGCGGTGGAGAGAGAGGAGAGGGAGAAAAAAAAAAAGAGGATAAAGGAAGGGGAAATGGGGATGAAGATAGAAGAGAGACCAAGGAAGAGAGAGAGAGAGAGAGAGAGAGAGAGAGAGAGAGAGAGAGAGAGAGAGAGAGAGAAGAGAGAGAGAGAGAGAGAGAAGAGAGGAGAGAGAATGGAGAGGGGGAGGGGGAGAGGGAGATAGAGGATGAGAAATGAAAGAAAAAAGAAGAAAGAAAGAGAAGAGAGAGAGGAGAAGAGAGAGAGAGAGAGAGAGAGAGACAGAGAGAAAGAAGAAGAGAGAGAAGAGGAGAGAGAGAGAGAGAGTGAAGTGATGAGTGAAAGGAAGAGCGAACAGATGGTCTGCTGCTGTGTTGTGTTTTTTCTTGAAACCTTCTTCTTTCTCTTTTCTTTTTTAAGGCCAAGTTTCTCTTTTTTTCTTCATTCTTTGTGTTCTTATTTTTCCTGCCACTTTATTTTCTCTCTCTTGAGTATGCCATGTATGTATCACCCCATTTCTTGCAATG
>NW_020872915.1:712720-715220 GCF_003789085.1 Penaeus vannamei
AGAGAGAGAGAGAGAGAGAGAGAGAGAGAGAGAGAGAGAGAGAGAGAGAGCGGAATAGATTAGATATAAGAGAGAGAAGAGAGATAGAGAGTAGGATCAATAATGTGAGTGACTATATAGAGAGATGATGAGAGAAGAGAGAGAGAGAGAGAGAGAGAGAGAGAGAAAGAGAAGGAGAGGAGAGAGAGAGAGAGAGAGAGAGAGGAGATAGATAGATAGAGACGAGAGAGAAAAGGTAGAGAGAGAGATAGAGAGAGAGAGAGAGGAGAGAGAGAGATAGAGAGATAGACAGAGAGAAAGGTAGATAGATAGATAGAGAGAGAGAGAGGCGAAGAGAAACGCGGATAAAGGAGAAAGGGAAAAACGCGATGAAAGGAAGGACGTAGAGGAGAAAAAAGGGAAGGAAGAGATGCAGAGAAAGGAAGGAGGGAATGAAACGTAGAGAAAGAAGATAAGAAAATAACAGAGAGAAGAGGCACGAGAGAATAAAAGAAAAGGAAGAGAGAAGGCAGAGAGATAGAACGTAGAGAGAAAAAAAGAGAGAAAACCCAGTGAAAAGACACGGAGAAAGGAAGGAGAAGAAAGAGAAAAAAGAAAGTGAAGGTAATTTTATTTCTTATCGACACCCGTAGCCACATAGGTGATCGAGGCTCCGCATAACAAAAAGGGGGGGGGGGAGGAGGGGGGGGAGTAGGGGCGCCTCAACCCCACACCAAATAGGAAGGTTGTGTGATAGGGGGATTTTCCGCGTCACGACCCCCTCCCCTCTCCCCTCTCTCCCCTTCCCTCCCCCTCTTCTCCCCCTCCCCCCTCCCCCCCCCAATCAAAAAAAAGTGTAGCGAAAGATCCTTTGCGCTGAGAAAATGGCCATAGTCATCGGAGTCTCATTAAAAGTCGCGGTTGGGATTCGAGGGGGAAAGGGGGGGGGAAGGGGAGGGAGAGAAGGGTAGGGGGGGAGGGGAGAAAGGGTAGGAGGGAAGGAGGGAGGGGAGAAGGGGGATAAAGGGGGAGGAAAGGGGAAAGGGGGGTAGGGGAAGGGAGGGGAGAGAAGGGTAGGGGGAGGGAGGGGAAAGGGTTAGGAGGGAAGGAGGGAGGGGGAGAAGGGGGTAAAGGCGGGAGGGAAGGAAGGGAGAAAAGGGGTAGGAGGGAGGGAGTTAGAAGAGGGAGGGGAGAAGGGGGTGGGGGAAAGGGGGTAGGGGAAGGGAGGGAGGGAGAAAGGGGTAGGGGGAGGAGGGGCGCCAGGGGTAGAGGGGAGGGAGGGAGGGGGAGAAAGGGGTATGGGAAGGAGGGGAGCCAGGGGTAGGTAGAGGAATGAGATCCAGCAGTAGGGGGCAAGAGGACCCCCCCCCCCCTGGGTAGGGAGGGACGTATAACACCCCCACTTTCGCTTGAAGGATTTCCCTCTACAAGAAGACAATAGGAGTGACAATGCCTGTGCTCTGGTTTGACTTGAATTCCCCAACGCTTGTGAAATGTCAACACCACCAAGGCACGAATCTTATATTATTTTCAGTTCTCATTGTGGCTATTTTCATTTTCATTTTTGTGTACACGTGTGTTTGTGCTTGTGTTCTTCTTTGTATTAAATTTATGATAAAATTAATCTCCCTTTCGTGGTATATAAAGTTGTGAAATGTCAACACCACCAAGACACGAATCTTGTATTATTTTCCATTCTCATTGTGGTTATTTTCATTTTCATTTTGTGTACACGTGTGTTTGCTTGTGTTCTCCTTTGTATTAAATTCTATGAAAAATTAATCTCCCTTTTCGTGGTATATAAAGCTTTGTGAAATGTCAAACACCACCAAGACACGAATCTTATATTATTTTCATTTCTCATTGTGGTTATTTTCATTTTCATTTTTGTGTACACGTGTGTTTGTTCTTGCGTTCTTCTTTATATTAAATTTATGATAAAATTAATCTCCCTTTTCGTGGTATATAAAGCTTGTGAAATGTCAACACCACCAAGACACGAATCTTATATTATTTTCAGTTCTCATTGTGGCTATTTTCATTTTCATTTTTGTGTACACGTGTGTTTGTGCTTGTGTTCTTCTTTGTATTAATTTTATGATTAATTTAATCTCCCTTTTCGTGGTATATAAGACACTGATGATTTTGAAGTATTTTCCTTGCATATGCATACGTACACATGTCCTAATTTTGTGTACATAAATGCGTGTGTTTTTCCTTTAAAGAAAAAATCCTCACCGAATTGTTCCCATTCTCAACCTTATGAGCTGAGATCCCAAAATATCAGTAATACAAACAAACGTATAATTTAATCAGAATCACTTTTACCTTTTAGAATCACTTTTTACGTAACTTCGAATCCCAGAGAGAGATAGAAAGAAAGAGAGAGAAAAATAAATGAGAATGAGACATGTTCTCTATTCTTAGCTAAGTTAGTAAGATCCTCCATCGATATGCCACTGGTTATTAGGAAGAATAAGTAACACAAAGAACACGGATACTTACCTGGTACTTACCTGAA
>NW_020872915.1:725220-730220 GCF_003789085.1 Penaeus vannamei
CTGATTTGCGGTTGTCTGACTTCATTTTTTTTTCTTTTTTTTCTTTTTGTCGGTTTATGTAATTTGTTTTGGCTGGCAGGATGCGTGAGAAAAAAAGTGATAGCGTTGGATTGTGGAATTAAGACTTTCATTTTCAAATCCGGTTGAATTCCGTTATCCTTGGCTGTTTTGAATTTTTAAATTACCTATTCGTAAGGCTAAATTCGAAAGAGTGTTATTTATTTGACGTAGATAACGAAGAGGATTATCATTCATGTTTTTATTTGTTTTACTTTTTTATTTGTACATCGAAATTGGTAATTGCAATCATGGGAGACTGACTCGATTAACACTGCACGCGCAAGATTTTATCCGTGTGTGAACAACGGTGAGAATTGTTCATGTCTGAGAATTTTCTTTTTTGGTTTGGCAGTAAAGTTGTAACAACATGAACACACACACACACACACACCACACACACACACACACACACACACACACACACACACACACACACACACACACCACACACATATATATATATATATATATTATATATATATATATATATATATACTTATATATATACATATATATATATAATATATATATATTATATAATATATATATATATACATACATAAATAGAAAGGGGGAAGAGAGAGAGAATATATATAGATACAGATATATAGGTAGATATAAATAGATAGTTAGATTGAGAGAGAGAGAAGGAGAGAGAGAGAGAGAGAGAGAGGAGAGAGAGAGAGAGAGAGAGAGAGAGAGGAGAGAGAGAGAGAGAGAGAGAGAGAGAGAGAGAGAGAGAGAGAGAGAGAGAGGAGAGAGAGAGAGAGAGAGAGAGAAGAGAGAGAGAGAGAGAGAGAGAGAGAGAGAGAGAGAGAGAATAACATATGTTGGCACGAATGATTAAAATCTACAATTTAAGTATATTTTTTCTTTGACTCGTGATATCGATTCCGAATTCAGCCTGACATTTGTTTCAGGGTCAAAGGTCAGCGCAAGTGGGCAGCACAGATAACATTATCAAGAGGTCGCACATTCCTTTCTGCAGTCTGACCCCGAGAACTAAGATGTTTCTCTTTTCTGTCTCTGTTTCTGTCTGTCTGTCTGTCTATCTGCTTCTGTCTCTCTCTCTCTCTCTCTTTCTGTTTCTCTCTCTGTTCTGCCTGTCTCTCTCTCTCTCTCCGTCTCTTTCTTGTTCTCTTCTCTCTCTCTCTCTCTCTCTCTCTCTTCTCTCTCTCTCTCTCTCTCTCTTCTCTCTCTCTCTCTCTCTCTCTCTCCTCTCCTCTCCCTCGCATCCTCCCTCCTTCCTCCCATCTATCCCTCTCCCTCCGTATCCCCCCCCTCTCCCCTCCTTATCTTATCTGAATCCATGTCTTGCTCCTTTGTTATGCCTCCTGAATCAACAAAAGCATGTGGCGACCTCGTTGGACACGTGTTATATAACCCTGTTCCATGACCCGCGTGTATTTGTTCCTCCCGCACAAACACCTTCTGTATCTCCCGAGTTTTACTGACCTGCCCTATTTCTTCTCTTCTTCTTCTTCTTCTTCTTTAAAGAGGAGAAGGAGAAGGAGGAAGAGGAGAAGAGTAAGAGGAAGAGAGAGGAGAAGGAAATATATATGCTCTCCCGTGCATGATCCTGGTAACCTGGTCGATCATTTCAACTCGTAATCGGCCGGTTGGTTAAAAATTGTACCAGGTCCGACCCAATGATCATTCGTATAAACAGACATCTATGTACACAGAAATAAAATGCATATCTATCGATCTATCAAACAAATATACATCTATTTTTTTCCTATCTGCACGGTAAATGTGCATGTGTAGACTGATAGAAATGCATTTATTTCTGTGTATGTGCATGTCTGTGTAAGGAAAGTCTTTTAGTCTGGGTCTGGCACAATTCTAACAAACCGTCCTAATGTCTGCATGGCACGCACAGGCCTGTCGAGGGATTGGTACAACTGGTACAAACATCCCTTCTCTATTCATACAGATCCTCGCGTGCAGTTTTCGACCTCAGACTTCGGTCATTTTAGGGCTTATTCGTGCATGGCAATGAGGCTAGGTACTCCACCCTGTGCATGATTTACTGATCCGAGGTGCCCCGCCCTCTGTTTCACTGGGAGGGTGCCCTACATACCCCATGCATGCCCAAGATTTTTTTTTTTTTTTTTTTTTTTGGGGGGGGGTTTACTTTTTTTCGACGAGGTGAATAGTTGTTCCAAAAGGGGGGGAGAGGAATAAGAGGAGGAGAAGAAGGAGGAGGAGGAAGAGGAATAAAGAGGAGGAGAAGAAGAGGAGGAAGGATAGGAGTAGAAGGAGGGGAGGGAGAGGAGGAGGATGGAGTAGAAGGAGGGGAGGAAGTGGAAAAAGAAGAGGAGAAGAGAAGAAGAGTGAGAGGAAGAAACGGAGGGGGAGGAGGATGGGTGGAATGGAAGGAAGGGGTGAAAGAGGAAGAAGAAGAGGAGAAGGAGGAAGAGGGAAGAAAAGGAGGAGGAGGAATTTCAAAAGGGGTAAAAGGGTTTGAGTCTTCNTCCTCCTCCTCTCCTTCTTCGTCTTCTCCTTTTTCGTTTCTTCCCCATCCACCCAACCCCCCTACCCTCTATCCTCTATTCTTGCCTTAACCCCCCCCCCCCCCGTCACAACCCTCACTCTACTCCTCATCCCCACTCTCCCCTACACCTTCCTTCCCTACCCCCCTACCCCCTATCCCTAATTCCTAACACCCCTCCCTCACCCTCCCCTCCCTACTCCTACATCTCCACCCACCCTTCCCTACCCACCAACCCCCTCTACCTCTATCTCTATCCTCCGTCCTCCTCCTCACCCCCTCCCCTCCTCTTACCACTTCCCTCCCCCCAACCTCCGTTACCCACCCCTACCTCCACTACCCCCCTTTCCCCCTACCCCCTCTTCCCCCCACCCCCAACCTCGCCACGCAACCCCCCCTCCCCCCTCCCCCAACCTCGCCACGCAACCCCCACCAACACAAGCACCCCCCCCCACCAAGCAGGATCTCGTTTCTTGCCTTCTCCAGCTGGTCGTCCCATCGTCTCTACCTGCTTTTACCCTGCTTACCTGCTTCTAGAGGTGTCTTCTAGAGGAGGAGGAGGGAGAGGAAGAAGAGGAGGAGAAGGGGGAGGAAGAAGGGAGGGGGAGGAGGAGGGTGGAGTAAAAGAAGGGGAGGAAGAGGAAAAGAAGAGGAGAAGGAGAAGGAGGAGGGAGAGGAAGAAATGGAGGGAGAGGAGGGGTGGAAATAGAAGGAGGGGGAAGAAGAGAAAGAAGAGGAGGAGAAGGAGGAGGAGGAGGGAGAGGAAAAAAATGGAGGAAGAGGAGGAAGGTGGAGTAGAAGGAGGGGGATGAAAAGTAAGAAAGGAGAAGGAGAGGGAGAAGGAAGAGGAGGAGGAAAGAAATGGAGGGATGGGAGGAGGGGTGGAGTAGAAGGAGGGGAGGAAGAGAATAAGAGGAGGAGAAGGAGGAGGAAAGAGGAAGAGGAGGTAATGGAGGGAGAGGAGGAAAGGTGGAGTAAAAGGAGGAGGGGAGAAGGAGAAGGAAGAGGAAGAGGATGAAATTGAAGGGGAGAAAGGAGGGGGAGGAAGAGGAATAAGAGGAGGAGAAGGACGAGGAAGAGAAAGAAAGGGAAGGAGAGGAGGAGGGGTGGAGTAGAAGGAGGGGGAGGAAGAGGAAGAAGAGGAGGAGAAGGAGAAGGAAGAGATAGAAAGGGAGGGAGAGGAGGAGGGGTGGGAGTAGAAGGAGGGGGAGGGAAGAGGAAGAAGAGGAGGAGAAGAAGGAAGAAGAG
This sequence comes from Penaeus vannamei, assembly GCF_003789085.1. Lineage (NCBI taxonomy): Eukaryota > Metazoa > Arthropoda > Malacostraca > Decapoda > Penaeidae > Penaeus > Penaeus vannamei. Next base: position 729,023 of record NW_020872915.1, read on the forward strand.
GAAGAAAGGGAAAGAGGAGGAGGGCTGGAGTAAAAGGAGGGGGAGGAAGAGGAAGAAGAGGAGGAGAAGGAGAGGATGAGCAAGGAGAGGAAAGGGCTGGAGTAGAAAGGAAAGAGGAAGAAGAGGAGAGCGAGAAGAGAGAGGAAAGGAGAAGGGAGAAGGAAGAGGAAAAATAGGATAAGGCGTCCTCCCAACCCCTCACGCCCATCCCTGGGGCATCTCCGTCGCTATCGCCTCACTGACACCAAACGAGAATCTCAAGGTCGAGTCTACAGCGCCGTTGCATAAGCTGGAACGGCTGCTGGTCCTTAAATCCTGGTTGCGTGGTCGAGATCCGTGCGTTTTCGTCGAGGGAAATGAAAAAAAAAGAGGTTTTTGGTGATCTGGTCTTTGTTTGTTTGGTTGTTTGTTTTTTTTCAGGGGATTTTGTGTGTGATCTTTGTCTTTGTTATGTTTTGGTTTTTGTTATTCCTTGTTTTTTTTTTCCATGGGATTTTTTGGTGATCTTTGTCTTTGTTATTTTTTTTCCAAGGGATTTTTTGTGATCTTTGTCTTTAATTTTTTTTTCAAGGGATTTTTTTGTGATCTTTGTCTTGTTATGTTTTTTTGTGATATTCTTGGGGTATTTTTCTCCCTCAAAGGGATTTTTGTGATCTTTGTCTTTGTTATTTTTGTCTGTGTTATTCTTGGGGTATTTTTTTCCCAAGGGATTTTTGTGATCTTTGTCTTTGTTATTTTTTTTTCCAAGGGATTTTTGTGATCTTTGTCTGCGTATGTTTGTTTGTGTTTTTCTTGGGTATTTTTTCCAAGGGATTTTTTGTGATCTTTGTCTTTGTTATGTTTGTTTGTGTTATTCTTGGGTTATTTTTTTTTTTTCCAGGGGATTTTGTGATCTTTGTCTTTGTTATGTTTTGTCTGTGTTAATTCTTGGGGGTAGTTTTCCCAAGGGATTTTTGTGATCTTTGTCTTTGTTATTTTTGTTTGTGTTATTCTTGGGGTATTTTTTTCCCAAGGGATTTTTGTGATCCTTTGTCTGTGTGTATTTTTGTTTTTGTTATTCTTGGGTTTTTTTTCCCAAGGGATTTTTGTGATCTTTGTCTTTATGTTGTTTGTGTATTCTTTGTTTTTTTTTTTCAAGGGAATTTGTGTGATCTTTGTCTTTGTTATGTTGTTTTTTTGTTATTCTTGTTTTTTTTCC
>NW_020872915.1:735220-740220 GCF_003789085.1 Penaeus vannamei
TATGCATGCAGATGAACTGACGAGCAAAGGAAAAGATCGGATTAAGGAGAAAGAGAAAGGTGTGCACAAGGAGGAGAAAAATCGAGAAATAGATTAATGGAAGACTGTTGATCTACTCCGAGGGTGATATTTGGGTCTATTAGAGTCAGCCCTGTTGCACTCAAAATTATCCTGCATAAATATCTGAATTATCTGAAATATATATATGAAATATGAATATCTGAAAATAATGTTGAATGAATATCTCCATTTCCACAAGATCTGGGCTAAGTTTGCGCCAAAGAAACCTCCCTAGCCACCAGGTGCAGTTTGGCGTGGAGTCCCCTGCAGTGCTATTCTTGAGATGACAGAAGCTGATCAATGTTATTCTTTGAGACGACAGAAAGCTGAGCAATGCTATTCTTGAGACGACAGAAGCTGATCAAGGTTTCCTGAATACAGTAGCGACACGCAACGAGGGCTGGGTATTCGCCTACGACCCTGAAAGCAAGTGTCAGAGCGCAAGCAAAGATGAGCAGATCGTAAGAAAAAAAAAAAAAAAAGTCCAAGCTCATTGACGTTTTCCCGGAGACCAAGCTATCAGAAGGAACAACACCTCGAAATGCTCCAAATATTTCAAGAAAAGAGGAGAAAGAAGAGAGAAGTGAAGCAGCGGGGACGGGTGCTTCCAACAGGACAGCGCCCCGTGCCATAGGTGCTTCCATCAGGACAGCGCCCCGTGCCATAGGTCTGGGCTGGAGACCACCTGGGCGGCCGGCAGAGGAACGGAACGAGTGGCACGCCCGCCACACAGCCCCGACCTGACCCCCTGTGACCTTTTCTCTTCCCCTCGCAAGAGATGAAGGGGGCAGCGGCAAAGTAACCAAAGGGACTGTAAAAGAGCGATTGATAGGATCTATCTATCTATCTATTTATATATGTGTGCCTATATATACATATATACATACATATACATGTGTGTGTATCTGTATACATACATACGCGGGCGGGATAGGGTCACTGATGCAATAGAACTATTCATACTTAAAGAATTACATTAAAATCACCTCTATTCTCAAGTACACTGTTGACGTATGTGTTTCCCAATCTTGCAATGCTAATGATTCTTCAAAAAAATCTATCAGCATCACCTCTAATTTTTTATAGCATCTAAGTTGGCCTAAGACACACTTCTGGTAAAAAAAAAAAAAAAAAAAAAAGTTATTGAGATCTGTTTCATAGCATCTAAGTTGGCCTAAGACACACCTCTGTTAAAAAAAAAAAAGTTATTAAGATCTGTTTCATAGCATCTAAGTTGGCCTAAGACACACCTCTGTTAAAAAAAAAAAAAAGTTATTAAGATCTGTTTCATAGCATCTAAATTGGCCTAAGACACACCTCTGGTTAAAAAAAAAAAAAAAAATAAGTTATCAAGATCTATTCATAACTTTTTTTGAGCTATCCCGCCTCACCAACTAACCAACACTACCAAGAACAGAATCTCCTTCGGTGGAGATAATAGTAATAATCAAAATAAAACATAATAGTAATAAATAGACTAAAAGACGAGCCGCCCGCATCCAGGTGAAGCCGAGGAGCCAGGTAGCAAAAGTTTCCTCGTCTCATTCTCGCGAGAAAGTGGGCGGCGAAAGTCTTTCCCGATTCAGGCAGGAATTTCCGGTGCGGGTTCGTCGGATTTTTTTCTTTTTTTTTTTTTTTTTTTGGAAATTATGTATTCGTGTGTTTTATTTATTTATTTATTTTTTTTTTTTAAGTGATTGGTTTTCAGGTTGTGGTTGGTTTGCTTGATATTTTTTTTTCTTTTTTTTTTTTTTTTGGAAATTATGTATTCGTGTGTTTTATTTATTTATTTATTTTTTAAGTGAAATTATGTATTCGTGTGTTTTATTATTTTATTTTTCTGTTTTTTTAAGTGATTGGTTTTCGGTTGTGGTTGGTTTGCTTGATATTTGTGGTTTGTGGTTGATTCATTTATTATGTTTTTTATTTATCATGTTGTTATTAGCTTGTTTTATGTTATCTTTTTTGTTGTTGTTATTAGCTTGTTTTATGTTGTTATGTTGTTATTAGCTTTTTTGTTGTTGTTATTAGCTTGTTTTATGTTGTTATTATCTTTTTTGTTGTTATTAGCTTGTTTTATGTTATCTTTTTTGTTGTTGTTATTAGCTTGTTTTATGTTGTTATTTTTTTTGTTGTTATTAGCTTGTTTCATTGATTGTGTTGTTATTAGCTTGTTTTATACTGCTGTTGTTGATATTGTTTTGTTTATTTTTTTCTGTGATTTATTTATAATGTGGGTAATTTGTTTATCATGTGGTTGATTTGCTTATTTTGTGATTTATTTATTAATATTTCAGTTTGCAGTTTATCTATATTTTTTGTGGTTTGCGGATTACGGTTAATGTAATGTATTATCTCTTTCTTTATCTAATTATCCTATGACCTATTCTATTTTGGATTTAAATGCAAGGTCATCCGGATCATAGGTCGTCCGGGAGGTCATATAAGGTCAGGAGGAAAGACAGCAACTGAAGATACAATTATTTAGAAATGGAATCAGCGACAGTGAGAAATGAAAATAATTGTAACGTATCGAATTCTTCACTAGATCCTCTTCGGTTTTGTCTGAAGAGGATGTAGTGAAGAGTTCGAAACGTTACGATTATTTTCATTTTTTATTGTGGCTGATTTCATTTTCATTTTTGTGTACGCGTTGCTGTGTTTGTAACTGCTCCTCCTCTTCCTCCTTCCTCCTCCTCACCCCCCTTCTCCTCCTCACCCCCTTCTCCTCCTCTTTCCTCTTCCTTCTCCTCCTCCTCCTCCCCTTTCCCTCCTCTTCCTTCTTCTCCTCCTTCCTCTTCCTTCTCCCCTCTCCTCCTCCTCCTCCTCAACCCTTTCCTCCTCCTCCCCCTCCTCCTCCCTCCTCCCCTCCCTCTTCCTTCCCCTCCTCCTCCTCTCCTTCTGTACATACAATTACTTCATCTTTTCCTAGGAGGAGGTTCACATACGAGGTCACTTAGCGAAGCAGTTGTAAATGTTAGGTCACGAGAATTTATTACAAGCCTGATCATTTTTTGGGTGTGGTTTGTCAGGTCATGCCCGTGCGATGGCGGCCAGGCATGCGAAGTGGGCGTGGCCTGGGAATGCCAAAGTTGCAGGGTGGCATTCTGCTTCATGCAAGTCTAATACGTTGGAAAGCAAAACGAGGCCAAAAAAATATCTCGAGTTGTATTTATTTTTTTTTAGATTTATGGCCGCCCGTACAGAGTGCAGTGCATACTCATTAGAGTAAGTAGGGTGGGGCGGGGAGACAAAGGAGAGACGAGGAGGGCCGGGAATGGTGCCAAGAGTGAAAGACATGGGCGTTTGGTGCCACGGCTTTCGAAGTGGTCCGGAAATGGTGCCAAGAATGGGCGTTTGGTGCCACGGCTTTCGAAGTGGTCCGGAAATGGTGCCAAGAATGGGCGTTTGGTGCCACGGCTTTCGAAGTGGTCCGGAAATGGTGCCAAGATGGACGGCTTTCGAAGTGGTCCAGGAATGGTGCCAAGATTTAAAGACATGGTCCTTAAGGCGAGAAGCCCCCGAGAATGGTGCCAAAACGTGAAAAAACATCAACACTTGGCCGGCGTTTTCAAAGAGGGGTCAGGGACGGTGCCAATTGCGAAGACAGGGACTTTTGGTGCCGGGAATGGCGAGGACAGCCCAGAAATGGTGCCAAGAGTAAACGACAAGACCATTTTGTGCCAGAGAAGGGGTCAATGAGCGGTAAAGGTAAAAAAAAAGAAGAAAAAAAAAAACTTGAAGGGAAAGTGCAGCCATAGGCATCTGGGACGAGGAAAGATGAAAACACGGGCTTGGCAAGGTTGGGGGAGGAGTCGAGTGTAGTGGGCGTGGTAGGGGGGAGGAGTCGAGTTGGGCGTGGTTGGGAGAGGAGTCGAGTGCAGTGGGCGTGTAGGGGGAGAGTCGAGTGCTGGGCGTGGGGGGAGGAGTCGAGGCAGTGGGTGGTAGGGGAGGTCAACTGCAGAGGGCGTGGTAGGGGGGAGGAGTCGACTGGTAAGGGGGAGGAGTCGACTGCAGTGGGCGTCGACTGCAGGGGCTGGGGAGTGGGGAGAAGCGGCAATGGCGGGATGGGGAATGGGGAAAAGTGATTTCCTCCCCGCGTGATGAGGAGTTGGAGAAAATAGGATACAAGAAGTAGGAAATGGAGAGAAGGTGGATAAACTGGATGTCGTGGGGAGTAAGAAATAAGGAAAAAATGGGGTGAAGTGAAGAAAAGAAAAAACTCATGTGGAGTAAGAAATAATAATAAAAAAGATGGAATAAAGGAAGTGAAGTGAAGAAAAAAAAAAACTCATGGAAGTAAGAAATAAGGGGAAAATGGGGTGAAGTGAAAAAAAAAAAAAAACTCATGGGGAGTAAGAAATAATTAGAAAAAAAAAGGAGTGAAGTGAATACAAAAAAAAAAAAAAAAAAAAAAAAAATGATGAATGGAAAAGTTCGACGCGCCCCCCCCCCTTAGAAAAATAAAAATAAAAATAAAAATAAATAATAATAAAAAATGAAAATCGAAATTAAAAAAATGAATAATATTAGCAATAAATAAATAAGTAAAAATAAAAGTCGAGTCACACGCATTATGAAACAGGCTTCGGTTCTTACCTCCGAAGCTTATTTCGAAACCTTGAATTTCTTTTATCAAAAAAAGGGCGAATCAAAACGGCACAGGCATTTATCACCGAATTAAAAAAAAATCAAATATTTTTTTTTACCAAAAAAGGCGAATCAAAAAAAAATAATAATATTTTTTTACCAAAAAGGCGAATAAAAAAAAACAATAATAATTTCTTACCAAAAAAGGCGAATAAAAAAAAAAAAAAAAAAAAAAAAAGGCGAATCAAAAAGTCACAGGCATTTATCACTGAATAAAAAAATATATAATAATAATTAAGGATTTTTGTTCTCATAGGAGAGAACAGGTCGAGAGTATAAAGAAAGGATAC
>NW_020872915.1:745220-747720 GCF_003789085.1 Penaeus vannamei
TCCCCGACCTTGCTTCTGCAGTTGCATAACCCTCTCCACAGCAACTTTTTTTAAATTCTGCAACTTCCTCTTCATCTCATAGTATTCGTTCCAGAACTTCCCGGACGCTAATCCCCTTCAACTATGACCTGGAACAAATCGAAAAAAAAAAAAAAAAAAACTAACGCGGTCGGGTTTTTTTTTTTTTTTTTTAATCATTTCCCCCCCCCTCCCCCCTTCAATTGGAGGAGAATAAATACACGTCAACGGAACAGCTGACCGGCGGGCGAAGAGAAAGTCTCAGCTGCGTTCGGTTCTCGCGGATGGATGGAAAAGCGCTTCCTGAAGGGGGGGGGGTGGGGGGAGGGGGGGAGTGAGTCACAGCGCCGGTCTACGCTTGTGGATGACCGAAAGATATATATACATATAGGCAGGCACACACACCACACACACACACACACACAACACAACACACACACACACACACACACACACACACACACACACACACACACACACACACATATATATATATATATATATATATATATATATATATATATATTATATATATATATATATATATATATATATACATACACGATTTTTGCTATCAGTATCATTTATTTTATTCTGATCGCATTTTGCATATAAATGTTGTCAAGGGACATCCAGGCCATTGCTCTTCTCTCCTCATCCTCATCCGTTCCGCCTCCTCCTTCTCTTCTCCTCCTCTCTTCTCCTACTTTCCTTCTTCCTCCTTCCTTCCCTTCCTCCTGCTCCTATCATCCGTTTTCACTTCTCCTTCCTTCTCTTTCCTCGCCTTTCCTGTCTCTCTCTCTCTCTCCTTATCCCTCTTCCTTCTTCTTCTCGTCTCTCTCTCTCCTTTTTTCTTATCTCCTCCTTTTTTCTTCTTTCTCTTCCCCATCCTTTCATGTTCTCCTTCCTCCTCTTCCTTGCTCCCAACTCCAAATTCTTTTCCTTCTATTCGTCCTTCTCCTTCTCCTCCTCCTCCGTTCCTCCCTCCTTCGTCTTCCTCTCTGTTCTTTCACCTTCCCCTTCTCCTCCTCCTTCTTCTTTTCCTTTTTCTCTCCTCCTGTCTCTTCCTCCTCTTCTTCCATCCTCCTCTCCCTCCTCTTCCTCCATCATCCTCTCGTTCTCCTCCTTCATCCTCCTCTCTCTCCTTTTCCCACATCCTCCACTCCATCCTCCTCCTCCATCTCCCTCTCCTCCTCCTCCTTTCTTTCTCCATCCTCCACTCCCTCCTCTTCCTCTCCTCCACTCCTCCTCTTTCCCATCCTTGTCCTTCTCTCCATCTTCCTTTCCCACATCCTCCAACCCCTCCTCTTCCTCCATCCCTCCTCCTCCTTCTTTCCCCATCCTCCACTCCTTCCCCTCCTCTTTCCTCCTTCTCCATCTTCCTCTCCTCCTCCTCCTTTCTTTCCCCCTCCTTCCTCCTCTTCCTCCATCCTCCACTCCCTCCTCTTCCTCCACTCCCTCCCCTCCTCTTTCCCATCCTTCTCCATCTTCCTCTCCTCCTCCTCCTCCTCCTCTCCCGATGGGCGTGTCTGGGCCAACGACTCTCCCTCGACACGGTGCCATAAGCCAGTTACTTTCCCGTCCATGAGTCCGGGTGCCAGTGGCGAGGCGAGTGGCACTTGGGCCCTTCTTGCTCCGGGGGTTCGGAACGAGAGGCAGGTAACGGGGAAGGCGATTTTGTATTGGTCAAGGAAAGGCAATTTGTTTGGCTGATTATTATTATTGGGTGTAATTATCATTTGGAGTTTTGTTGCTAAATGCTTTTTTTTTTTGCTTGCTTGCAAAATGCTGCATGTATTCATATTTATTTGGCTTGTGAAATGCTGCTCATATGCACATGCACTTGTTCATATATGCAGACACAGGTACAAACCCTTGGTACTGAATCAGAATCACCTATACGCACACGGATGTACACACAGACAAACCACACACACGCACACACACAAAAACACACACACGTATACACACACACACACACACACACAAAACACACACACATACCCACCCACACACACATACCCCCCCCCCCACACACACACAGACACATACACATACCCCTCCCTCCCACACAACCCACAGCACACCCACACACACACACACACCCAGACACAACCACACACACACACACATACATCCCCCCCCCACCCACCCACAACCACACACACAACATAACCCCCCCCCCCTCCACCACACACACACAAGGACACAGATACCTGAACAGAATAGAAACTGCCTGTCCTACTCACAGCAGCCGAACCAACACCTCCTTTTAACAGCGGAATAAGAGTGAGAGAAATGCTTGGAAAAAAAAGGTGTCAGGGTTTAGCCATTATATTCATCTGTGAGTTTATACTTCACCGCATAATCACCATTACGAAGAATAGAAAATGGAAGAGAAGTGGATGAATAAGGAATGATATAGAATTATATATAAATAAGGAATAATAAGAAGAAATATATAAAGAATGAAGGGAAATGA
>NW_020872915.1:757720-762720 GCF_003789085.1 Penaeus vannamei
TGTGTGTGTGTGTGTGTGTGTGTNATCTTCATCGAGTTTTTTTTCTCAAACATAAATTCTCATATCCTTGCATGGCAGTTATCGCATGTCCAACTTTTTATATACACAACTGGTTAAGCTAAACTAGACTAACCTAAAATAAGGAAAATGAACTCAACACAACTCGCTCAACATTGTAGTCATAACTGGTTACTTAAACTTAAAAAAAAAAGAAAAAAAGAAAAAGAAAAAAAATAATTATGATAAAATCAGCAAGATTCAATTAACATAACTACGAGCGACACAATTCATAAACCGGCTGGTTAAACAAACCGAAACTAACCTCATCTAAACCTGAGCCAATATAACAGCACAAGAAATGGATTCTCAATAAACGGGTTAATAAAAGATACATCATAATCGACTAGTTTATTACAACGAGTCAAGTTCACACGGCCGAGGGGGTCCGCGCCCTTCCACATTTTACATAATATACACAAAATTTACACAAAAAAATGGTTGTTAATATAAGTTACATATAAATTGTTACAGGGAATAAAACAATATATTACAACAAAGTTTCTAAAACTGATAATAATGCATAGATTATTGCAATCACACTTTATTGATAACTATAAACAATAGAAATATAGATCCATAGAACTGTGAAGTCTTAAATGCTTTTTTTTCCATATCATATATATATATATACAAACGCGCTCATACCAACAGACACGCACACACAACTACACGCGATGGCACATGCACATACACACACAGAGCGGAAACTAAAAAAAAAAGAAATAAAAAGGTTTCTAGGAAGAAAGTCGGAAGAAAATAAACTGGTACACTGAAATGAATAAATATATATGGAACAAAAGTGACTATTGCCATTACGTGAGAAGACAATGTGATCTTACACACTAATAATACTTCGGGAAGACCCAACTCCTCGACTACGCTGAATGTAACGTTTCCATTGGCACGTTTATCCGGTCTCCTGAACGTTTTTTCTTCCTCACGTAACGTTTGACGCATCCGATGACGTCAGAATGTGAGGGGATTATGAGGAGGTAGTCTGCTTAGAGATAAGTATCTTTTATTTAATGAGATTCACACTCATGAATTCGGGGGCGATCATTCTCTCGGGGGCGTCTTTCATGATGATTGTATTATTATATAATTAGTATTCTTTTTATTGTATTTTTTGTGTATTTTTATCCTAACCTAGTGAACATGATCTGGAATTTACACTCGGGTAGCCACGAGTGAGGTGTGGTATGACAGATTTTGCCAGCTAACCGGGAGACACTGTCGGCTCTCGTTGCGCCAGAGGTCGACGTGGTCCGCGGTTAACATCACGCCGTGTTCGGAGGAGGAGCGTCCGGCCGCACCGAGGGGACTTCTTCGGCGTCGAGGGCGGTTTCATGTTTAGCTAAGACTCGGGACTGCGATTGACTCTCTACTGACCGTAAAGTGACCCACGGGCGGCCCCCTCAACCTCCGTCGGTTAGGTCGCACACCTCAGAGGGACGGCAGTTGGTGAAGGCGAAGGACCCGTCCTTCCTGACGAGGCCCCTGGATAGGGTGCCCTCGTGGTCCATGTGCTCCCACCGGCGGACCACAGGCGAACGGTCTCCCGTGTGGGGTCTTATCTTCACCCTCTCGCGCGTTCTTCCCGGGGTGCCCTTCTGCCTCGCCCTCCCCATGGGCACCGTCCTCCGGGTGGGAGTTGCCGACGCCGTCGCCGTCGCGGTTGCCGTCGCCGTCGCGGTTGCCGTCGCCGTCGCGCCCGGGGCCTTGGTGCCAGGGCGTCCGACGAGCGAGATGCCGGCGTCCGGGGCGTTCGGAGTGATGTGGAAGATGACGTCGTGGTCAGGCTGAAGAATGGAGAGGTCCTTGTCGCCGCCTTTGACGGTGCTCAGAGCCACCACCTCCCCGCGCTGCACCGAGAACCCGCGCATGACTTTGAGGGGAGTAACTCCGCCTTCCGCAGGGGGATGTGTGCTGAATTCATCAGATTTCTTTGGGGCAGAACCAGGCGGTGATTTCGCATACTGGCGGCCCTCCTGAGAGCTTCCCGCCGCAGTGCCCGCCCGACCTGTGCTGGTGTGGTGGATCCCTTTTCCGGCGTCGTGGCTCGTGCCTCCTGCTCTCCCTTTGGACTGATTACTCCAATTGTGAACCACAGGTTTTGGTTCTTGTGAACCACCATTGCTGTGCACTCCCGGTGCACTGACTCCTCCAGTAGCCATCTGATTTGGAACTGAACCACCTGCTCCCGCCTGAGCATTGGATGACGCTCTGCCTCCATTCTGGGAGGGACTGACTCTTCCATTTTGATTTGTACCTCCTGTGAGTATAATTTGCGTATCGGTCCCAATGGTATCTAACGGCACATTTTCATTCCTCATTCTTCTGTTACCATTTCCAAGGTTTCTTATCCCTTGGTGCGAATTACCATTTCCATTGCCATTCCCCTGAACACCAGTACCCGGGACTCCAGAACCAGATGCCAGATTGGAATTTCCACCTCCATTTGGAGTTTGACTACCAGTTCTTGTGTTGGTGGCTCCTGTATTTGAACGCCCGTTGTTGTGGTTCATTCCTCCAGTATCAGCACCGTTAGATCCAACTGCTGAATTTGGGACTCCTCCAGCACCTGCTCTTGCCAGGCTTCCATCACCGGGATTTGCTCTTCCATTTCTACCGGTGTTGGAATTACCCGCTCCGATATTTCCTGCTCCACCTCTGCCTGAATTAAAGTTACTACTTCCACCATTCCCTGCTCCACCTGCACCTGCATTAAATCCTCCAATGTCAGCATTTCCTGTCCTACCTACACCTGAGGTGAAACCCCCAAGTCCTCCATTACCTGTGCCACCAACTTGGCCGAAACCACCACTTCCGCCGTTTCCTGCTCCACCAGCTCCTGCATTCAGGTTCCCACCAAAGTTTCCTCCGCCTGAGTTGAGGTTAGAGCCTCTGGTGCCTGTGCCTGAACCAACATTTCCGATGCCAAGGTTTTCTCCACCACCTACGCCGCCCCCATTCCTGTTTCTAGCTCCGATGTTACCTGCACCAGTGTCGAGAATTCCAGCCCCACCTCCTCTTGTACCTGTTCCAATTCCTCTTGTTCCTGTACCTACGTTTAGGCCTCCACCTGCAGCATTCCCTACATTACCTCCCGCAAAATTGCCATTTCCACCTGCACCGTTTCCTCTACCACCTGTACCAACATCAACGTTTCCAATCCCGGCTCTGCTGCCTGTACCTGCGTTTATGTTTCCACTGTTTCCTCTCCCACCCGAACCTACATTACCATTGGTACCACCTGTTCCCCCAAAGCTTGCCCCAAAATTGCCATTTCCACCTGCAGTGTTTCCTCTAGCACCTGTACTAACATCAAGTAGTCCAACCCCAGGTGTTCCACCTGTACCTGCATTTATATTTCCACCGTTTCCTCTCCCACCCGAACCTACATTACTATTAGTACCACCTGTTCCTCCAAAGCCTGCCCCAAAATTGCCATTTCCACCTGCACTGTTTCCTCTACCACCTGTACTTACATCAAGAAGTCCAATCCCGGCTCTGCCACCTGTACCTCCATTCAGATTCCCACCATTCCCTCTCCCACCCGAGCCTACATTACCATTAGTACCACCGTTCCCCAAAGCCTGTCCCAAATTTGGAATCCACCACTGTGCTGTAAATGTACTCGGGCCTCTATTAAAGCTGCCAAAGTTACCCGCTGAACCTGAACCAGTGTTTGAATTTGCCCTCCCACCTGTGGAGCCAAAAGTGCTACCACCACCATTACCATCCCCTCCATTACCGCCCGTACCGCCATTGAAAGTCCCCCCATTCCCTGCCGAGTGATCGAAATTCCCATCCCCTTGACCCCTGTTCTGACCTCCTGTAGCTGCTGCTCCAGTGTTAAAGCCTGTCCCATCAGCATTAAAGTTCCTACCATTATTTATTCCTGTGCCAGAACCCCCATTGAAGTTTCCTTGTTGGTTGTTATTAGCATTTGTCCCCTGGGTATTCCCTACATCAGTTCTGGTGTTCCCAAATCCTGATGCGGGACTGTTGATGCCGATATTAAAGCGAGGAATGTTGCCGCGGTTTCCTCCGACGTTTTGGTTGCCAAGGGGGGGGTTTAGATTGCTATTTAATCCTGAATTGAAATTATTGTTATTTCCTATGTTGCCAGCTCCACTGCCGGGCTGGTTACCCTGGTTACCAAGGCCAATTCCAGATGGACTATGGAATCCACTACCTGATTGACTGCCAACGCCATGTTGATTTCCGAATGCTCCTCCAGGTAGGTTGCCAATTCCACCTCCTGGTTGGTTGCCAATTCCACCTCCTTGCTGGTTGCCAATTCCACCTCCAGGTAGGTTGCCAATTCCACCTCCTGGTTGGTTGCCAATTCCACTTCCAGGTAGGTTGCCAATTCCACCTCCAGGTAGGTTGCCAATTCCACCTTGCTGGTTGCCAATTCCACCTCCAGGTAGGTTGCCAATTCCACCTCCAGGTAAGTTGCCAATTCCACCTCCTGGTTGGTTGCCAATTCCACCTCCTGGTTGGTTGCCAATTCCACTTCCTGGTTGGTTGCCAATTCCACTTCCAGGTAAATTGCCAATTCCACCTCCAGGTAGGCTGCCAATTCCACCTCCTTGCTGGTTGCCAATTCCACCTTGCTGGTTGCCAATTCCACCTCCTTGCTGGTTGCCAATTCCACCTCCTTGCTGGTTGCCAATACCACTTCCAGGATGGTTGCCAATTCCACCTCCTGCTTGGTTGCCAATTCCACCTCCTGGTTGGTTGCCAATTCCACTTCCAGGTAAATTGCCAATTCCACCTCCAGGTAGGTTGCCAATTCCACCTCCTTGCTGGTTGCCAATTCCACCTCCTTGCTGGTTGCCAAATCCACCTCCTGAATTAAAGCCACTATTTGGACTGTTGCCATTACTTCCGATGCCAGGGATGGAACCAAAATTGCTTCCTGGACCGTTAAC
>NW_020872915.1:775220-777388 GCF_003789085.1 Penaeus vannamei
CTACCAAGGTTTGTACCTTTTGGTAGTTTTTCTTTCGGTATTGGTATGGTAGGGTGTTCTGGTTCCAGGTTTTCCTTTTCTCTCCATTCATTTATTCTGTAATGCCTTGGAGTTATACCGTCAGGCAGCCTTTCGACTGTGGTAAAACTTTTCCTAGATCTTAGTCTGGTCGGGGGTGGTATGTGGGAGTAAAGTGGGTGTCGATCGTCCTGCTCTTGCTTGCGTTTTTCCACTTTGGTGGTTGTTTCTCTTCTCAGGGCTGGAGGTGGAATACCTGAGAGTCTATGAACGACATTCACTGGAGTAGGTCTCAATGCACCAGTTATCACGCGGCAAGCTTCGTTTAGTACTGGGTCTATTTTGCTGGCATGTGAGGATCGAGACCACACTGGGGTACAGTATTCTGCTGTAGAATAGCACAGAGCCAGGACAGCTGTCCTTAAGGTCTTAGGGTCTGTGCCCCATTTTGTTCCAGCCAGTTTTTTCACAAGATTAAGGCGTGAAGACACCTTTTTCCGAAGCCTCTCAACATGTGATCTGAATGAGAGCGTTCTATCAAGGGTTACACCCAGGTAAGTGGGGTGGTCGTCATGAATGAATGAGGGATTTACCATTCCAATCGATGTTCAGCTTTCGGGAGGCCTCTCGGTTATTAAGGTGGAAGGCACATACTTTAGTTTTCCCTGGTTGGCATTTAGTGACCAATCCTCATAATATCTCCCAATCACATTGAGTGCTTCTGTCAAAGTCGCCTCAATATCTTGTGTGTGGAAGCAGAGATCATCCACGTAGATGAAACGTTGTTTGTGTTGGGATTGAAAAGCAGGGGGATAACACTGATCCCTGTGGAAGTCCGTTCTTTTGACTTCTCCATCTGCTCTTTCTGCCATCCATTTCGACATAGAATCGTCGGTTGTTGAGTAAGTGCCTCAGGACATTTACCATGTGTCCATTTTATCCATATTAGCCATTTTCATTAGCAGGCTGCGGTGGTTGACCGTGTCATAAGCTGCTGTGAGGTCAACCAGGACTATTCCTGTTTTAAGTTTCTTCTCAAATCCATCCTCAATAAACTGGACAAGATTAAGAACTTGGCCACAACAGGAGCGCCCTTTTCTGAAGCCAACTTGCTCCTCAATGAGTTGGTCTTCGACTGATGGAGCTAGTCTATTGAGGAGTAGTTTTTCGAAAAGCTTGTAGGAGGTACACAGGAGTGAGATAGGGCGGTAGCTCTCTGGTTTCTCTGGGTCTTTCCCAGGTTTTAGGAGAGCTACAACCTTAGCCCGTTTCCATTTCTTTGGAAGTCTTAGCGATGATAAACATCGGTTGATAAGAGAAAGAAGCCAATGCTTTGCCCTTGGTCCCAGATTTTTTTAACATCTCATTGTGGATGCCATCAATGCCGATTGCTTTATTTGTTTTCAGTGATTTGATTTCCAATGTTAGCTCCCTCATTGTGAAATGAGGAAGAGTTTCACCATGGTCTATACATTCTTTGATGATGCTGTTATGGGATTTGGTTTGTTTTGTGGGTTTAGATCAAGGCTTTCCATTTTTAAGAAGTTGGTGTGCAACCTCGTTGGGTGTTACTGCTGCTGTCCGGGCTGCTGGTTTACCTTCAGAATTCAATTTCCGGATTGTTGCCCATCCTTTTTTACTGTTTCTGCTCGTCTGTGTTTTCTATCATGTCATTCCACCGCTTCTTTCTCTCTTCACTAATTGAATCGTCATTTCATTGAAAGGATCTTCATTATAAAGTCTAGCATACTCATCATACGATTCTTTAGTTTCTGGACTTAGCCCTGGGATGTAGTTTGTCCTACAGCCTCTAGGTATGTTATTTTGGGCTGCTGTCCAGATATGCTGCTGTCCAGATCAAGCGACCTCCGTAGATGGCTAGACTTGTGCTTGCTAAGTCAAGCGGTGTACCGTCACCATGGCAACGGCGTCGGTCGCGTACCGTACTGGTCACGCTCCTTCGAATGCGGGCGTTGGCCAGGAACTCGGCCTAATATCTTATCAGATAGATAATTTTTTCACGGTATCTGATGCTGTAATTTTCTTAAGATTATATTCTAAGAAATTGAAATTAACTGAAAACGAAAGGAGATAATGGAAATTATGGGAATAAAAAGTGTTTTACTTGTAAATAATAAATCATTATAGGA
>NW_020872915.1:777543-780043 GCF_003789085.1 Penaeus vannamei
ATAATACAAGTCGGTATAAAGACAGACAGACAAGCACAGGCAAGCATTCGTCATGAATGTCTGTATATATATATTTACATACTTGCCTATTAAGAGAGATTAATGATAATACAAGTCGATGTAAAGACAGACAGACAAGCACAGGCAAGCATTCCTTCATACACAGTGAAACTTGCAACAGGAACAACAAAGGGAGGAACAAGAAAACACACGAATATGCCCAGACGAAGCATTAGCGAAAAGGCCTTCGGCACATTCGTGTGTTTTCTTGTCCTTCCCTTCGTTATTCCTGTTGCAAGTCTTCTTTCCTCGGCATATTCGTGTGTTCTCTTGCCCTTCCCTTCGTTGTTCCTGTTGCAAGTCTTCTTTCCTCGGCATATTCGTGTGTTCTCTTGTCCTTCCCTTCGTTGTTCCTGTTGCAAGTCTTCTTTCCTCGGCATATTCGGGTGTTTTCTTGCCCTTCCCTTCGTTGTTCCTGTTGCAAGTCTTCTTTCCTCGGCATATTCGTGTGTTTTCATGTCCTTCCCTTCGTTGTTCCTGTTGCAAGTCTTCTCTCCTCGGCATATTCGTGTGTTCTCTTATCCTACCCTTCGTTGTTCCTGTTGCAAGTCTTCTTTCCTCGGCATATTCGTGTGTTTTCTTGTCCTTCCCTTCGTTGTTCCTGTTGCAAGTCTTCTTTTCACAGCATATTCGTGTGTTCTTTTGTCCTTCCCTTCGTTGTTCCTGTTGCAAGTCTTCTCTCCTCGGCATATTCGTGTGTTCTCTTATCCTACCCTTCGTTGTTCCTGTTGCAAGTCTTCTTTCCTCGGCATATTCGTGTGTTCTCTTGTCCTTCCCTTCGTTGTTCCTGTTGCAAGTCTTCTTTCTTCGGCATATTCGTGTGTTTTCTTGTCCTTCCCTTCGTTATTCCTGTTGCAAGTCTTCTTTCCTCGGCATATTCGTGTGTTTTCTTGCCCTTCCCTTCGTTGTTCCTGTTGCAAGTCTTCTTTCCTCGGCATATTCGTGTGTTCTCTTGCCCTTCCCTTCGTTGTTCCTGTTGCAAGTCTTCTTTCCTCGGCGTATTCGTGTGTTTTCTTGCCCTTCCCTTCGTTGTTCCTTTTGCAAGTCTTCTTTCTTCGGCATATTCGTGTGTTTTCTTGTCCTTCCCTTCGTTATTTCTGTTGCAAGTCTTCTTTCCTCGGCATATTCGTGTGTTTTCTTGTCCTTCCCTTCGTTGTTCCTGTTGCAAGTCTTCTCTCCTCGGCATATTCGTGTGTTCTCTTATCCTACCCTTCGTTGTTCCTGTTGCAAGTCTTCTTTCCTCAGCATATTCGTGTGTTCTCTTGCCCTTCCCTTCGTTGTTCCTGTTGCAAGTCTTCTTTCCTCGGCATATTCGTGTGTTTCTTGTCCTTCCCTTCGTTATTGCTGTTGCAAGTCTTCTTTCCTCGGCATATTTGCGTGTTTTCTTGTCCTTCCCTTCGTTGTTCCTGCTGCAATCTGTTCATCATGGATTCCACACAGTGAAATCGTATAACTTCGTATAATGTATGCTATACGAAGTTATTACGCGTGTTTTCTTGCCCTTCCCTTCGTTGTTCCTGTTGCAAGTCTTCTTTCCTCGGCATATTCGTGTGTTCTCTTGTCCTTCCCTTCGTTGTTCCTGTTGCAAGTCTTCTTTCCTCAGCATATTCGTGTGTTTTCTTGTCCTTCCCTTCGTTATTTCTGTTGCAAGTCTTCCTTCTTCGGCATATTCGCGTGTTTCTTGTCCTTCCCTTCGTTGTTCCTGTTGCAAGTCTTCTTTCCTCGGCATATTCGTGTGTTTTCTTGTCCTTCCCTTCGTTGTTCCTGCTGCAATCTGTTCATCATGGATTCCACACAGTGAAACCTTTGCGAATGTGTTTCTGTTCGGGGGCGTCTACGCGGAAGGATACGAACAAGGACGCCCTCCGGTCGAGGATGATCCTCCGAGATAATGCAATAAACTTCTTGCGGGTTGCCTTGAGTCTCTTAATTAACTTTGCGCCGCAGCAAGTTAGGGCGCAAAGCAAAGTTAAAATGGAAGACGACATCTTTGCATAAGATGGAGTCTTTTCTTATATCAGTGGTGGGCGAGTGTATATGAATCCGAACGCAAATACATGGAAGGATGCACACATATTTGCATACACAAAGGCACACAAATATATTTAGGCAAGCCCCATATACACATATATGCACATAAACCCACGCACAGATATATATCATACATATATATGTGTGTGTGTGTGTGTGTGTGTGTGTGTGTGTGTGTGTGTGTGTGTGTGTGTGTGTGTGTGTGTGTGTCNGCCCCCAGGCAAAGGAACGATTGACGAGACTCTCAATAACCCCGAAACCCAAGAATTCGTTTTTCTTCCGACGGACGCAGCTGATTCTCGCGCGGTCGGTGGGTAGCAAAAGTGAGGAACTCTGGCGCCCAGGGGTAGAAACAGTCGGTACATAGGCATCTAACAGAATGATAAAGGGGTAATCATCAAATGAGAAT
>NW_020872915.1:787543-802543 GCF_003789085.1 Penaeus vannamei
GCGTCCGTTCATTCGTTCCTCTGGACAAGATAAGAGCACGTGTGTGTTTCACTCCTTCCTCGGCAGGTGTCAGGTGAGTTTATTTCGAATGCGCTCTCGGGAGTGCTCGTGCCGCGGGTTGGAACATTGCACTTTCTGTATCAGTGTATATCCATTTAACGATTTTTATACGGCGAGAATCCCTGCATTGGGGTAATACGCTGGGCAAACTTTAAAGGGCGGTTGTGAGGAGCATTTGTGCGGGAGCTCCGTTTCAAAGCCTGGCGCTGGCTGCTAGCACTCCCTTCTTTCGCGTTCAATTGGGAAAATATTTGAAATTTCCGCCGCATACCGATATCAGCGAGCCGATGATGGCATGCACAAATATCCCCCAAACAAAGAAAACTGAAATGGAAAGAATAACTAATGGGGTTCTCCTAGACTCGCCCCGAAAAACACGCATTCAAATTCGATTCCCCTGACGGCTTGAGCGCACAAAATCCTCGGCCTTTTTGCGCAGAAACGTTATTCGCCGTCGCCAGAGGACTCGTGGAAGGGCTGGACAATAAACCAGCGACGGGGAGGAGCCGCGTCGTGGAGGCGCCCATGCTCCCCCGTTGCTACTGTTCAACTTTAATGTGACTGTTGCTACCATCCCTGA
The DNA here is from genome assembly GCF_003789085.1 of Penaeus vannamei. Classification (NCBI taxonomy): domain Eukaryota; kingdom Metazoa; phylum Arthropoda; class Malacostraca; order Decapoda; family Penaeidae; genus Penaeus; species Penaeus vannamei. Next base: position 788,184 of record NW_020872915.1, read on the forward strand.
GTCTGGTGCCGGCCGGTGTGCGACGCTCATTTGCGCTCTTCTCGGGCTATTTGCCGGCATTTCTTGGTAGTTTTACATTGAGTAGATTCCGAACTCCGTGTTGTTTGGATTCCTGTCCCTTTGATCCGTGGCTGTGAAGTATCTCGGGTACTGTTGCAATGTATCGTTTTTTCTTGTGTTAGTTGACGTGATGGCCGCTATCATTCAGCATTAAACGACGTTACCAAGATTTAACAGCATTTCCCGGGATTCGTAAAATAAATCACCCTAATTACTATAGAATCACTGGTTCAGATAAAACCCTTTATCGTGCAATCGCTCCTTCTGTCTATCACGCGCAACCGAAACCTTTATCTCTTCGCATTCCGGACTTTAAAAAAAAGTCTTGTCGCAAATATACGAGATAATGAGATAATGTTGCAAGCGAGGTAGTCACAGTAGCTTCCAGCCTTCGAGATAAACACTGGCGGGACCAGAAGAGCTTTGAACAGGAAATACCTAACTCCTCAAGGCCAGTTTGATATCAGACCTCAAGACTAGCAGGCTACAGCGACAACAGCAGTACCTATGGTGGGTTTCGATTTACATTTGCGTGGAGTGATGTGTGTGTGTGATATGATGTAGTGTTGTTGGGCTACCGGAGGTGTTTGGGGTATGTTGTTGTACGAGATGGTGTGTGTGTGGTATTCTGTGTGTGTCGGTGTGGCGGAGGCGTGTATGTGGTAATGAGTTATGAAGTGAACTGATAGTGCATTCCCGTACGCTGGCTGTGATGTGGCGATGATAACAACTACCACACGGCGAAGGGGGTGGAGAAGCTGTGGTGCGAAGATGACTTGTAAAACACTGATAACGTCAGGAGATCGGGATAGAACGCTGCCATTTTACGACAGATAAAAACACAACCACCAAAAGACTTATCGATCGCACTCAGTCTGTCAAACCGTCACGGGTAAATGGAACACAAATGTAGTGCCCTTCCCCCACCCACGAAAGAGGGGAGGGGAGGGAGGGAAGAAGAGAGGGGGAGGGGAGGGACTGGATGGAGGGGGGAGGAGAGGAGAGGAGGGGAGGCTGGATGGGGAGGGGGGAGGAGAGGGGAGGAATGGATGGGAGGGGGGAGGAGAGAGAGTGTGGGGGGGAGAGATGAGAGGACGGGATAGGAAGGTTGGCGAGAGGAGGGGGGGAGGGGGGAGTGTCATGAGTGGTGCATGATGGAATTGTGTCACGGAAGCCAAGGTCGACGCCCCCCCCCCCCCACAAGGACGAAACGTGCACACGAGCGACTCTGGTACTGTGTGCGCGTATGTAAACGTGTGTGTGTGTGTGTGTGTGTGTGTGTGTGTGTGTGTGGTGTGTGTGTGTGTGTGTGTGTGTATGTACGTATGTGTGTTTGTTTGTGTGCCTGTGCGTGTGCACGTGTGCATTTGTGTGTACGTGCATGTGTACGCATGTGTGTATTTGTTTGTGTGCCTGTGTGTGTGTACGTGTACATTTGAGTGTGTGTACGTGCACGTGTACGTATGTGTATGTACGTCCATGTGTACGTATGTGTATATACGTCCATGTGTACGCATGTGTGTATGTATGTGCATGTGTACGTATGTGTGAATGTACATGTATATGTACATGTGTGTATGTACATGCATGTGTACGTATGTGTGCATGTACGTGCATGTGTACGTATGTGTGTATGTACGTGCATGTGTACGTATGTGTGTATGTACGTGCATGTGTGTGTGTACGTGTGTATGTAAGTGCATGTATAAGTGTGTGTACGTACGTGCATATGAGTGCGTGTGTGACCGTGTTCATGTATAAGCGTTACATATGTGTGTCCATGTATGTGTACTTGTGTGTGTGTTTACGTGTGTATGTATGTGTATGTTTGCACGCTCGCCCGCATGTGTGTGCGTATGTACATGTGTACTTGTATGTGTGTACATGTGTGCGTATGTGCATGTGTACGTGTGTACATGTATGTGTGTACGTGCATGTGTATGTGTGTACATGTGTGTACGTGCATGTATGAGTGTGTGCATGTGTACGTGTGTGCATGTGTACGTGTGTACATGTATGTGCGTAAGTGTGTACATGTGTGTGTATGAATGGAAAAACACTCTACCGTGTTGATACTATGGTAGAAAACCCCACAATGCACAACTAGATTTATTGAGGAAACTGAGACAACAGTTTCGGAATCGTCCTCGATTCCGTCTTCGAAGATGGAATCGAGGACGATTCCGAAACTGTTGTCTCACTTTCTTCAATAAATCTAGTTGTGCATTGTGGGGTTTTCTACCTTGTGTGTATGCATGAATGTGTGTGTGTGTGTGTGTGTGTGTGTGTGTGTGTGGTGTGTGTGTGTGTGTGTGTGTGTGTGTGTGTTGTGTGTATGCATGAATGTGTGTGTGTGTGTGTACGTGTGTGGTCGCGCGCGTAAGGATATCGGGCCATGGGTGCGTTTTTGGGGCGTAAAGATAAGGAGATAGAGGCTGACTGGTAAAGAGCGAGAGCGCTCGGACACCTGTTGGCGAGCGAGTCCCGGATGCTGTGCGAGCGAGTGTGACCCCGAGGGTGAGCGTCAAAAGCGTGAAATGGTGCTTCAGTGCTCCTTGCAGTGGTGCTCAGCTGCTGTCCGCGTCAAGGGTTCAAATATGGCGGGAAAAAACCGAGGGATGCTGAGGGCAGGATGTAGAGATCATGTTCAGCAAGGATGGCGTCAGCGAAGAGGGACAGGCTAGGCCGTGCCTGCCTGCGTCTGTGGCAGGGGCTTTTTTAGGATAAAGGCGACGGCCACGTCAGGGCGATCAGGGGGTACAGGTGGTGACTTCGCGGCCCGGTCGTGGAGGCACACCCGAGAAAGAGCTCAGCGGCGCGCGTCACGAAGCGCTCATCTCGCATGCAAATCTCCCTCCCCTTCCCGGCGTCACAGCCTCTCCGCCGCTCCTGCCGGGGCATCCGCGCACTCGGTCACGGCCCCGCTCGACGGCAGGACGCACGCTGAAGGTAGTCCGCAGACAGGATGTAGGCGAGAGTAGGTTATGAGATCCCTCGGCGTGTAGGATTCGCAGCCTTGAGTGTGTTTACAGGATGCCGGACAGAAATTGGGTTGTTGGTGCGAGCGCCCTCTCCACGGCACCAGGTATGGGTGTGAGCAGTGTTTCCTTTCATCGCGGGAGCTATTATGGGCGTACCTCTCAGCCAAGCCTCGGGGGGCCGCCCGCCCCGCCCTCAGCTGGGTACAGAGGCGAACACGCATCGCGTCGAACTCCCTCGGATAATCTCTTCTCGAAGATAATGACGCTTGTGTAACGCCCGGCTGCGTCGGATGGCTCGGCCCTGGGCCTCGCTCGGCTGGGAGGCGCTATATATATATATTATATAATATATATATATATATATATATATATATATTTTAACACATAAGTGTGTGTGTGTGTGTGTGTGTGTGTGTGTGTGTGTGTGTGTGTGTGTGTGTGTGTGTGTGTGTGTGTGTGTGTGGGTGTCGTGTGCGTGCGTGCGTGCGTGCGTGCGTGTGCGTGCGTGTGCGTGCGTGGTGCCTGCGTGCGTGCGTGCGTGCGTGAGCCTGCGTGCGTGCGTTGTGCCTGCGTGCCGTGCGTACGTGTGCCTGCGTGCGTGCGTACGTGTGCCTGCGTGTGTGTGCGTGCCTCTGTGCACGATGTGTTTATGTATGTATGTGTGTATATATAATTCTGTGTATGTCATTTTGCTGTATGTATGTAATGTATGTATGTACATATTTTTTTATGGAAGCATGCATATAGTTTTTATGTATGTGTTTTTATAGTTTTCGTATATGTACGTATATAATTTTACATGCATGTCCGTATATAATTTATATGTATGTATACTTACGATTTTGTATATATGTATGTGTATAATTCTGATTGTGTGTGTGTGTGTGTGTGTGGTGTGTGTGTGTGTGTGTGTGTGTGTGTGTGAGAGAGAGAGAGAGAGAGAGAGAGAGAGAAGAGAGAGAGAGAGAGAGAGAGAGAGAGAGAGAGAGAGAGAGAGAGAGAGGAAGGTCTCCTTGGCCACAGGTAAAGCGCGGCCTACAGATGCTCCCAAATAATAACTGCAATGCCTCTCTCCGAAGGGCAGTCGCCAGAATCCCCAGCGGGTACACAAGCCCCCCCCCCCCCCCGAGTCCGCGGCGCCCCTCCTGCCCCTCCTCCCCTCCTGCCCCTCCTGCACACCTAGAAATGCACCAGCCCTATCTTCTATAGTGCTGAGTCGGTGCGGCGGGACTCTCACTAATTCCATTGCCTTGGCACAAAAAATATGGGGAAATATTTGTTGTATTACATGCTGCAGGTAGAGGTTTCTCTTATATAATGATATCGGTGGACGAAGCTACAACTTTGGCGGTTTATGGTGTGGGTGAAATCTCATTTGCCGGTGGCCGAGTGTCCGAGCTTACACTTATTGGAAAGGGAGTGTGTACTCGGGCTTAGCATTCTAACATTAGGGCAACCGAGAATGTTCCCAACTTTGGCGAGGCGGAAAAAAAGTAAAAAGTATGGTGCCAAGCGTCGGAGAAGGTGCTGGCGGGTGCCATTGTGCGCCTGGGGGTGTAAAAAGGGCCAGCGCCGGGTGTGCGGGGGTGTGTGGCATGTTCTTAGCGAGTGTATGGTATGTGTATGCGAGAGCGAGTGCGCCAGGCCAGCTGTGGGGATCGATGGCGGGAAATTCGGACACAAAACGGAAGAGGAATCGGTTTTTAATGCACTTCAGCATCCCACACACACACTCATTCACTCTGAACATAAATTTTATCTATGCCTCCCCCCTATATCTCTCTCTCTCTCTTTCTCTTCTCTTATTCTCTCTCTCTTCTCTCTCTCTCTCTCTCTCTCTCTTCTCTATATATATATATATATATATATATATATTATATATATATATATATATATATATATATATATATAACCAGTTCCCTCTCTCCTCCTCTTCCCTCCCTCCCCGTCTCCGTCTCTATCTCTGCACCGCACACCATCAGAGTCCAAAGAGCTGGCGAAGTTGCACGACACATCACTCCGCCAGTCAGATCTTGGCATAAAGATCAAGGGAGCCAAAGATACGTGCATGAAATCGATATGAACATTTTATTTGCTCTCTGATTGTTCCCATAAGATCACAGGCATACAGACATACACCCACACCCACGCATACTTATCTACATACACACAGAACCAGAAATATTCACCTACACATGCACATGTACACACAGGGTATATGTGTATCATATGAGTAAAATGTATGTACGCCTCAGACGTTCGACAAGATGGACGAGGAGCGGCCGAGCCCGAGCGAGCACTCAGCGCAGGAACAGGTGCCCCTTATCAGCTGCTGAACACTTGCGTTCTTTGACTATTTTTTTGGATCCGTTTGTTTGGAGGAGCCGTAAACACGGTGTCAAAATAACCCGCGAAAACAATCTGCGTGATCGCCGCGGCCGCATCTCTGCTGCAATTGCTCCTGTTGAAGAGTCTGAGCGCTGCATTCCGCGAACGGCAATTGCAGCAATGTTAATTTCATTGCGAGCCTTTTCAGTGCCAGCCTTTTGCCGAGCAGCTTGGATCGCGCGTGAGACCTCGGCCAAACGTCACCGCGAATGATCTTATGTCATTTGATTTAAATATCTGATTCTACTGTTTATTCCGCGCGTTGAGTCATCACGAGGAACTGGGCAGGTCGTGGCGCCCGCGCCGCGTCAGAGTCACGTTCTGGCCGCGGGCGGGCGGATGAGTTCATCGCGGGCGTCGAGAGAGAAGGCTAACGAGTATAAACCGACGTCGTCTTTTAGGCCCGGGGGAAGCGCCCCTTCGGAGAGATGGCTAAAATAACGACGAGCCTCAGGCCACGTGTTCGAACGAGCCTCGGGTCGGCAGGGCATGTGACTTAGGGCATCGGGAATCGCGATGTCTGAGGATCACTGATCGCATTCGCACGAAACGACGCGATATTGACGGGCGGCGCTTCTGCCGGGGCCAACAGTCGCCGGTTGTTTCGGGCTACAGCGCCCTTCCTGCCGTCGGGCGGGTCGGTGTCCAAGGCCGTGAGTCATCGGCGCCCATCGGCTGCCAAGCACTGCCTTCCGCTTCCTTGTTTGGGACGCGACGGCGGCCATAAGGAAAACAATAACAGAATGATCTCTTTCAGAAGAATTGCGAGGCGACGGCGAGAGACCTGTTGTGACGTATCCTGACCTCTCCCCTTCCTCTCGTCGTGACCTTTGACCTCTTGGCCATGGAGGATTGTAATGGGGATGTGCAAGGTATCTGGGGATTCTCATTTCCACGCTTCTCTCTCTCTATCTCTCTCCGCGCTTCCGTTGGGCAGCCGGTGCTTCTCTCCGCCTCTGCCAGGGCTCTCGGCCTCCCTCGGCCTCCGCTGGCCTTTCATGGCGCTTCTTTTCCTCGTCCCTTCCTCCCGGAGACGGCCCGGCGCTGTGGCCTCGAGCCGCGGAGCCTGCCTTGGCTCTTTTACTGTTTATTCGTGTCTCCAGCTGTTCTTCGCTATTTTCTTCTAGGCCTTGGTACCTTTATGAGCACAGGGAGCTCAGAACTCAGTTGGTAAGCTGTAGTAATGCCCCAGGACATGGGATTAGCCAAGAAAGGCACGCACGGTTAAAAATGAGTGTAAAGAAATATCTAAATTGTCTATAAAGGCGTCTCGTTCTAACAAAATTGATTGTTAGAGTTTACGTCAGTTCGGGCAGAAGAGGAACTGTCCCTTTAACTTCAGTCGACGCCTTTAGACACTTTAAGCACTCTATTTTTAATGCATGCCTTTCCTCTTTCTCGCGCACAGCTGTACATCCTTCCCATTCCTGGATAGTGATGTCTGGACACGGGATAGGGATAGGCCTGTAATATAATTTGTGTTCTGGGGGAATACTTTAACACCGTGCTTCTGTTTTGCTTTTTTTTCTGAGCTTCGCATTGAAGGAGTAAGTCTTATTTCTGCCTCTGTCTGCATTGCCTCTTTGTCTGTGTCCATTTCCCTCTTTGTCCCTTTTCTCTCGTTCTCCTTACCCCCTCATCCATCCTGTCTGTCTGTCTGTCTCTCACGCACTCACTCAAACCGTCACTCTCTTCGTCTCTCCTCTACTCCCTCTCCAACTATCTCCCTAGCTCCCTCTCTTCTTCCGCTCGTTCTATCCCTCCTGCCTCTCTTCATCTCTCTCTTTCCCTCTCCATTTTTCTCTTTCTAATTCTTCGCTTTTCTTCCCGTATCTCTTCTTTCCCCTCCATTCTCCCGGTCTCTCCCCCTCTCTTTTTCCCTCTTTCCTTTACCTCCCTTCCCCTCCTTCCTTCTATCTCTCCCTTCCCTTCCCTTTTTCTCTCTCTCTCACTCCCTTCCCCTTTCCTTCTCCCTCTCCCTTCCCAACCCTCTCTCTCTCCCTCCCATCTCTCTCTCTCTCTCTCCTTTCCCTGAATCTCTCTCTCTCTCTCTCTCTCTCTCTCTCTCTCTCTCTCTCTCTCTCTCTCTCTCTCTCTCTCTCTCTCTCTCTCTCTCTCTCTCTCTCTCCTCTCTCTCTCTCTCCCTCCCTCCCTCTCCCTCCCTCCTCCCTCTCTTTCTGCCTGTCCCTAGCCCACTCTTTCCCTTCTCTCCCTCTCCGCCTGTCCCTAGCCCACTCTTTCCTTTCTCTCCCTCTCTCCCTGTCTGTCTCTCTCTCCATCACCGTATCTTCCCTTCTCCGTTGCGCTGCTTTGGGCGAAAGGACCGACAGACGAGCTTCCACTGGACACCTTAGGAACTTTAAGAATCTAACTCCCATATATTCAGACCTTACAGATAAACCTTTTTTTCCCCCAGTATTATGAATTAAGAATCTAACTCCCATATATTCAGACCTTACAGATAAACCCCTTTTCCCCCCCAATATTATGATTTAAGCAAACGGCAGCTACTAACTTGTAAGTATTTTGAGCTTGGGCAGCGTCCTGGGGGTGTTATACAACAGGTGTGCTAGGAACAGCTCAGGTGTCACACACGAACTATGAACCAGTTTTGTGGACAAGCTTCGCCTCTTGCTATGCTGTGCTATGTGGCATTTCCCTCTCCAGTGGGTTATGCCTGGGTAGTGTTGGTATGGCATTCAGGGCATTGGGGTGAAATAGACCTGGTGGTATAACGCTTTGTGCGATCTGTAGATTCATGGGATCCGAGGTACGGGTTCCTTGCAGGTGGTGTACTGTCATGTCCTTCCCTGTGCGTTGTGTGTGTCAGTATTATTTTTGTGTGAATGGTCACTATTTACAGTATTTATGATTATGCTAGTAAGTAATGATAACGTTATTAGTGATAATGATAATAGTATTAATTGGAAAGGTAATAAGGATGATGATCATGTTGACAGACAATATGAATGATGATAATGATGGTGACAACAATAAAAATGATAGTATAAATAAGTTCGATAAAGATAATAATGCAACAATAGCAATATAATAATGATGATAATCATAATAAAGATGGTATCGAAAATGATCATGATCAGTTTCATCGTAGCCAATGATTACATTTATGTAAAACGATTCCGCTGTTGATAATGGTAATAATCACAAAGATGATAATGTTAACATTAATGATAACAATAATGATTATAAAGATAAAAATAGTTATCATGCTGGTACTACGACTAGCGTCACTAAAATTTAAATTCAAGAAAATTAACAACATTCTTCTGAACTTTATCCTGCGAATTCTGCTTAAGTATGCTGAATAATTCTTATGATTTTGCGAGCGCGGGCGTACTGGCATACTTGTAGCCGGGGCGGTGAGGCGTGTTTCTCCCACTGAATTTGATTCTAACAAATAAAGCTATTAATGAAGACCAACAGAAAAGAGCAAAGGCCAACACAAAACCACGGGATTTCGGTGCCCCCGAAATCGCCCTTCTTGGCCGACTCTTTGGGACTTTTCCGATTCGAGGAAGACGCTGCCTCCGCCCCGGCCTCGTTCGCCCGCGCCTCACTGCTTCTTGTGCCGCTTCCGAGTGCCGCGTGAATGAGATGTGTGGGGGGGATGCAATCGGATTGCGGTGCTGGAGTGACTATTCTCTGCACTAAGTGTTTCAAAGGGAGAGACTGGTTGATGCTGGGCGACTGAGTTGAGTGAGTGGCAAGAGCAGGAGTCGAGCCTTTTCCCAACGGCGCTTTTTCTCGTTGCAGTCGAGCAGGCGGAATCGGCCGAGGCGTCGCAGCCCACGCTCCTTCTGAACGGCGAGGCCCTCCAGAGCCACCAGGTGGAGGAACTGACCGGGTATTCCGGCGGAGGAACGCCTGTCGACGGCCGAGTTGAGGAGCTGCGGGAGGAAGTGCAGGACCTGGTGGTAGCTGAGGAGGAGTCCGACGAGGAGGAGCTCTGTGGAGAGGAGGAAGAGGACGAGGAAGACGACGACGAGGAGTACGACGAGGACGACGACGACGAGAATTCCGCTGAAGACCTCGAGGAAGAAGAGGATGAGGAGGAGGAGCTAGTCAAGAAAGCGCAGGAAGAGGAACGGAAAAAGAGAGCGCAGGAGGAGGAAGAGGCCAAGAGAGCCAAGCAGGAGGACGTGATCAAGAAAGCCCCGAAGGAGGACCTAGTCAGGGAAAAGCGGGAGGCCGACCTCATCGAGGAGCGGCCGCGGAGGAACCAGGACTCGCCCAAAATCGGCGTCAAGCAGAGGATCGAGGAGGCCACGCGGAGGGCGGAGAACGAAGAGAGGAAACAGGAGAAGGAGCTCGAGAACCACAGACAGAAGGCCAACAACAACATGGCGGACGCGAAGAAGAGCAGATTCGTGAGTATCGCTTCCCTTCGTCTTCCCTTTGTCGCCGTCACGTTCGCGCTCAGGGCCGCGGGGCGTGATGTTTGCGGCGCTCTTGGTTTTGTGAACATTACTTAAGGATCAGATTAAGTGTGTGTCACCAATGGCTGATGAAGCAGTCTTTGGCCGCCGAGGTGAAGGTTACAGGCAGGGGGACGCGCGCGCACGCACACCCACGCGCTCTGTCACGCTCACATATAATATACAATACAATCAGCACGCGCACACGCACACAGCACACGCACACGCACACGCACGCGCACGCACACGCACACGCACACACGCACACGCACACGACGCACACAAACCACACACACACACACACACACAACACACACACACACACACATTGTAATACATGCTCACTCACTCACTCTTCTCTCTCTCTCTCTCTCTCTCTCTCTCTCTCTCTCTCTCTCTCTCTCTCTCTCTCTCTTCTCTCTCTCTCTCTCTCTCTCTGCCCTCTCCCTCATATATACATATATATATATATATATATATATAATATATATTATATATACATATACATATATACATATATATACATATACATATATACATATATATATTATACATATACATATACATATATATAATATTATACATATACATATATACATATACATATATATACATAACATATACACATATACAAATAGACATTGTATATATATATACATATTAACCAGTCATAATATAGTATGTATATATATACATATGAACGTGGAGTCAATAGAGAAAATGAAGGAAAATGAGAATTAACTAATAATTATAAATAAGTACACACTATTGACTAGAAAATAAGGTAAAGGGGTGAAAGGGAGTGAGAGAGAGAAAGACGAGAAAGGGGGATGGGAAGGGAGAGAGAGGAAGAAGAAAGGGGGAGGCGAAGGAGAAGTGGAGAGAGAGAGAAAGGGGGAGGAGGGGGGAGAGCACATAGGATGGGTTGGAGTGAATGGAGAGATAAGGAATGGAAGCAAGGGGAAGGGATGGAGTAGAGAGGCAATAGAGGGAAAAAAGAGATAGGGGGAAAACCTGGGAGAATAAGAGAGGGGGAAAGAAGAGATCTACGGGAAGAAAGCGGGAAGGATAATTCAAGAGAAGAAGGAAATATATGGATATAAGAGGGAAAAAGATAGAGACGATGAAGAGAGAGGCAGAAGAAGGGAAGGGGATAGAACGAAGGTTCGGTGAAGAAAGAGAGGGACGCTCAGGGGAGAATAGTTTGGAGGGGGAGGAGAGAAAAGGGAAGACGCAAGAGAGAGTGAGACTTCAGGGTAGTGAGTGAGTATTGCGTCACGAGAACGACAGACACGACATAATGACTACACCGTGATGTAATCAGATACTCTCATGCAGACTTAACGGAGCACGAGCGCCCCGCCGCACATCGGAAGATTGGGTATAGGCCGGGGTAAGTGTTAGAGGTATACTGTAATATATATAACTGCGGATAAGACGAACGATGTATAATGAATAATAAGGATGTAACAATACGATGTAGGTGTATAAGGGTTTATATACTCATATACATTATATATTACTATATCATATCTATAAAACTATTACTATATGTATTATATTATACATATCAACATAATATATAACTAAGTCATAACTATAATCCATAATTATCACTCATATACGGTAGTACAAATTATAATATATATAGCTATAGTGATATATATTACAATATACTAGGCGCATATACTATCAATATAATAATCACAGCAAATAATACACAAATATAAAGAGACAGGTATATTAATATAGCAAATATTAAGCATTTCAATATATATACATGATATATATATAATATATAGTATATATATAGGGGTATATCTATAAATAACAGAGTGATGTGTGTAGGTGTGTGTGGTCGCAGGAGTGTGTGTGTGTGGATATGTGTATAGTATATATTAATAGAACTTACATGCGTTTTGTGTTTCTAAAGTGAATACCGTAGCTGCAGGTTGTTAGTTTTAACTTAAAAATATACGATATAAGTAAAGAAATTATAGAGAGAACATGAGTTACTTTAAGAAAGCATCGATAAAAATCAGGTGTTTTTTGTATTAAAAGTAGATATATAGTGTTATAGCTCGTGTACCTAAAACAGCTGTAAAAAATGTAATATTACATAATAATCATATACTAATAGGCCTAGTTATGACTAACTTTATATACATCCTCACTACGACCAATGTGTACCACTACTAACGCAAACAGTCAATTGACACTTATACATCCTAAGAGATATAGAACGGTATACATATTACATAGTAGCATGTGATAACAGAACACATCACACACACTAGCATCATTCACATATTCACAACGACACACGACACAACACACACATATATATATATTAATATATTATATTATAGATAAGATATAAATTATATGTGTATATACGGTACTATGTTATAGTAGTATATGATGCCGTCGATGAAAAAGAAGAAAGGTTCAATATGTAGCCTATTGATATAAACATATTGTAAGAGTGTAGACTATTTAATAGTAGATATAGTCTATAGTGTAGTATAGCAGAGTACTGACAACACACAAAACGAGTTCTAAAAGGGAATGGGGACTAGTTCCTCCGTCTACTGCACTAGACCAGACCGACATAAAACACCACATCGCAACTAGACACTAAGATCTAATGACAGTTTATGTGGGCTGTAATGCAGAGCATGACACGCACAGAACAAGACGCCATATTGAACTGAAGCACAATTTTCTTAGATATTTGCTTTGTACTAGACTCATCCAGTATTGTAATATTTATGTTTGCTCACAACTCACTCACAAACACACACACAACACACACACATATTTAATATAATTCAACTCTCATATATAAGCACGCAATATATATAACATATATATATGTTCACATTATAATCACTCAACACACGTGCACAGTAATATAGTATTATATTACGTAGGTAAAGCTATATGTATAGTATATATAGTATATATTAGGTGGTATATGCTGGCGTGTGGTCCTTGTTGTTATGCTACTCGTTGATAATGTGCCACATATCACTCATGTATGCTCCATATGGTAAGGATTATGTAAACTCTAGGTAGGTCATTATTACTAAAATCGGGCGTTTGTCAGCCACGCACAACACTTACAGCTGAGTTCTCCGACATACAAATTAGAGATATATATAGAGATAGATAGAGAGAGAGGGCGCGCTCAGCCTAGATGCCATAGTCACATGTGATCGCTCCGTAGAGTGGCCTAAGTGATAGCGCATGAGGGAAGGAGTAGATATAGTTTTAATGTCCGTAACAGAGAAACAGCTGATGATTCACGATAATACTAGACATGAACTGAGGATAAGAGCCTAAATAATGAGTCTGAAGGTCAGGTGGACTCTTCGGCGTGCCGGAGGACCCGGAGTCGGGGAGATTGGTTCTGATGATGTTAGATGCGGGCAGAGGGAAGGATTTGATCGGGATGGACGCACACACAAATTACACACGGAGCGGGCCTCACCCCCCCCCCTACCCACAAAGTACAAAATGATGTTACTCCCACACACACAAATACATGGGGTGGCCGGATTATATGAAGCCAGAGATACCGGGAGTTCTATTCGCCGTCTCCGGGTGAGGAGAGGTGCAAGGCTACGGGAGGGAGATGTTTGGAAGTAGCGGGAGATGGGATGTCTTCACCGGTGAACTGGGAAAAAAAGTGATGGTTCGCTTGGGGCAGCTGATGAAAAGAGTGCTTTATAGATGGAACAAACATAGGATGGGCAGAGGGGAACTTGAGAATGGCCGGGCGCCGGAACTGACCACACTCCAATTACACCTCACAAATTAACACACGCGCGCAAGAGAGATAATATATGTTCTCTCACATTACAACACCGCAACCCCCACCCCCACACACACACGCCCTCACACTCGCAACATAAAACCCAAGATCCCTTTATATATTTAGTGATCCTGTGTCGGCCAAGATCTGCCTAACACCTGTATTTGACGCATGGACAATATAACTCATGATGATGCTGGCTTTTCCTCCCTGCACTCTCATCTTTTGTCAGTGTATCTTCATTTCCTGTGTCCTGTTTGCCTGCATTTTGTTTTTCTGTCTCCCTCCCTCTTTCTCTGTCTGTCTGTGTCTGTATGTGTCTCTTTCTCTCCCCCTCCCCTCTCCTCTCGCTCTCTCTGTCCCTTTCCCTCCCCTCTCCCTCCTCTCCTGCATCCATCCACCCTTTTCTTTCCTCTCACTTTCTTTTCCCCTCACCCTCCCCCAGCATTCTCCGGAGTCTCTCCTTCTCTCTCCATTCCTCCTCTCCATCTCTCCCTCCCTCCACCTTTATCGTCGCTTCACACTTTACCATCAAGTCCAATTTCGTGATCCTAGCAGTGCATTGTGGGAACTATGGTGGGGCATTGGCTGATGGCCACATTGCTGAAGACACCTCGGAGAAACTTGCCTTCACGCCTGCCTCCCTCCTCCCCCTAATCTATGATCTATTTTTTTTTC
>NW_020872915.1:807543-827543 GCF_003789085.1 Penaeus vannamei
ATTCAATATTATCTAAGCAATCCCGTTTCCATCAATCAGCTTTCTCAATCATACTTTTACGTGCTAATAAGATGTAAATGGGTTTAGTTACTAATTCCTCTAGCTAATATATACTAATATAGCTACTAATAAAGGAAATGTGAGTGAGCGCCTGGGAGGATCCTTGGAATTGTTGAGCTTAAATTCGTATAGCACTATTTTGCTTCTTGCTCGTCTTCCGGCTCTATCTTTGAGTCGGTTTCCAAGCTGATGCTGATCAAATTGGATTTCAGTTTTACATTAAAAGCGGCACGTTTTCTTGGTATTCGATTAGATTTGTCAATATTTATTATCGTTATTCATTATTATATAGTATTCAATATTATTTGCTCTTCTCTTCTTCTTCTTTTCATTTTATTATATTATTTATCATTATCATTATTATTATTATTATATTATTATTATTATATTATTATTATTATATTTATATATATATTATCATTTATTTATTATCATTATCATTATTATTATCATCATTATTGTTAGTATTATTGTCATTCTTCTTCTTCTTCTTCTTCTTCTTTCTTATTATTATATTATATATTATTATTGATTATTATTATTATTATTATTATATTATTATTATTATATTATTATTATTATTATTATTATTATTATTAATTATATATCATCATCATCATTATTATCATCATTATTGTTTAGTATTATTGTCATTCTTCTTCTCTTCTTCTTCTTCTTCTTCTTCTTCTTTCTATTATTATTTATTAATATTATTATTATTTTGTATCACTGCCAGCCCTGTTCATGATATATTTCAGTAACCGGTCATTATCTCATTGCTGTCAAAAAGAGGTCTTACTCGAAACGTCGTTGGTTGACAATAGTGCTATCCTTACTGTTATGAATGTGTTATATTTGCCGATTGCATTAGATTATTGTAATAATTGTCAGCTTTTGTCACTGGAGCTTGTGGTGAACTATTTTTGTGTCTTTACTGTTTTTAGCGGTCTCGTAGCATCCCGTAAAAAAAACAAAGGGATTCTACAATCGTCTCCCACCTGTTGAAGTCTAATATTACCCCGACTGTTCATTCAACTTTTGTCCACATATTCACCACTCTTGGCTACCGTGTAGAGACACTGTGGTATTTATAGTCAGCCCCAAAACATGCACCAGTGTTGGAGTCGGCAGATTCGCTGTAAAGTTTTGGCATTTGATACCAGGATGCTAGGGGAGGGAAGCAATTGCCCCCCAAGACTGATTGACCCCCTCAAGGTCTGGCTTAACCCCCCCCCCCCCGAAGAGTCACACCTCCCATTTTTCCCCTAAATTACACCTTTATAGCTCTAGTCCTAGCTTATACGTGCTCGTAGAACAAGATTTAAAAAAATCTTGGGGAGGCTCGCAGCAACCCAGAAAACCGATTTGCGCCGCCCTTCGCTCGCCAACCATTACCCCCCAAGAAATCGCTGAAATGACCCCCTGTTCAATACTCTTCTGACACGTCACTTCTATAGCAAACACTGACACGCTTCTTCTTTTTATTTATTTATATACGTACTTGTCATTCTTGACTTTAGTGTTTTTCATTGCCGCGATGTAGAATGGTGGTAGTTTAAAGAAACTGTTTAGTTTTGCACACTTAATTATATGTCAGTTATTATTAACATAAGCTGCCTTTTGATTTTTCGTTGTTTTCTTTTCAGTTCTTAGCAAAAAAAGCATTGAGAAACTTACTTACTTTTGAAAGAGTCCTAAAGTATTTCTCTCTGCTTCAGGGGTGGCAACATCGAGGTTCACAGTGTACCCGCACTTGTGTACGCTATGGAAAAGTTAGAAGTGGCTGGGCGTGTAATGCATAAGACGTGCTTCCGGTGCTGCAAATGTAACTCGCAACTAAGGTGAGATATAAAAACACTTTTTTTTTTAAAACTGTAGTTGCGAAGAAAAATCTGTTCTTCATTCTCATATGGTTCCATATCCAGTATTATGAACAACATGCTAAATATATCTTTGGTATTCAATTAATTAGAACCAAAATATTTAGTGAGAAACAGGTTGATGTTTTAAATATATATATTTTTTTTCCAGTGTTGGCAGATTCTCCATCGGCGGCGACGATCTGTATTGCATGACCCACTACAAGCAGGCCTTCAGGGAGAAGGGGACCTACGATGTGTTCACTCCTAACAATCCCTGCAAAGGGAAATGGGAGGCAAAAGCCCAGCAATGACGTGGAAGTGTTAATGTATAGTTGGGGACCACATTCACAGCATCCACAGGTTGAGCAATGTAATTCTTCAGACTCTGAGTGTTTATGGCGACTAAGAACATCAAATGGTGCGAGTTTTCCAGCATATCTGAAGGCAGTATTTTAGAGAAAATGAGAGCAGAAATCGGAACTACTTTTACTTTATTTTTGTAAATGATAATGTAATATAGAAATATCTGCATCTGTAATTTCCTGAAACACAACAATCCTGTGAAAGCCTCCATTTCTGTGCCTTAGCACTTCACATGCTCCATTTTTTGTATATTTTTTCGAGAGTAATTTTTTTAATGACCTGGAAAATAGATGTTTACTGCTTTGCATGACTGACATGCAAAAGTTAGACCCCTTCTACTACATGATTATGTCCTAATCCTAATGTAATAAATTTTGTGCTTTTGTAGTTTTAAATTTTTGCCATGACATACAGGAAATATGATTCTTGAATTTGTACAATATATTATGTTTATGTTGAACATCACTTAGAAATATTACATTAGGACAATGACAATGATGATAAAATGATTGTCAGTTTAATGTTATGCTATGGATATCCTTTAAACTATACAATTAGACATAGTCATATTTATTTGCTTCGATTTTAATTTTAACTGATTTGTTGTAATATTTTTTTTTGTAAAAATACAATTTCTCCTAAGAGGAAAAGTATATAAAGTGTCTTTATGTCAAGAACACTTCATTTCATTGTCTTTAATTGAAAGAATTGTCTCATTTTGAAAAGACTGATTTTATTTTTTACCTTTTGATAATAATGTGGTCAGTTTGATATTCACATTCTTTGATTAATCTGGCTCTAGAAGTAACTTGGCCCAACAGTGTATGCTTTGGCCATGATCTCCATTTTCAAGATGTGTGTATAGAATATGTCATGTACACATTACAATATTCTGTCCAAAGATAGATTATGGAGCATCTCAGACCTTTGATATGGCCTTGGAATATTTTTTTTTTCTCAGAAAAAGAGTGAGTTGTTTTCTGTGTGATAATAAGCTTTTTTGTGATAACCAAGATTTAATACCAATTTTGAATTCTTAACCCCATTTTGGTTTTCAAAATATTTAGTCTACTTCAATGGAATGAGTCAACAATATATGCCATATTGTTTTGTGATCAGCTTTAAGAGTGTTCTTGTAATTCTAATCTCCAATTTACCTACTAAGTAATACTTTTTGATGTTTTTGAAATAAGAATACTACTTGATATATATACACTGAATGGCCTTTTTAGGTTTCATGTATTTATAAAACTTGAATTGTAAGTACATATGTATATATTTTTTCATCAAAATTAAATGTACTTGTTCATAACACTTTCATATCACAGTACTTATTGTATGTACATGTACGTACTTCTTACTGTATAAAGAACAGGTATAGACTTTCATGATCAAAGAATATCCAATAATTTGGATATCAATTTTATAATTATATTTAAGATACAATTACATTAAAGGTATCCAAATATATATTCGTAAACCAAAGAGAGGATAATGAAAATGTTGGTATTACTGTAGATCTTTTTACTTGTAGATAAAGGTGAGCCACAACTACATTTAGCCACAATTATTTATGATTATATGTATGAAAGCTATAAAATAAATACAAAAAATTATTGCATTATCTTTATTATGTATGATTTTAGATTTTTGAGATGTTCATGTGTAGCTACACTTGAAAAAAGTAATAATGAGGCAGATTATCTGCAAAGAGAGGATATAAGTGAATGGAGACAGATTCAGAATCATTACTACAGCAAAATCAGACGGTGTACCACAAGGCAATACTTTGCACCTTCTTTTTTGCCCTGATGGTGGTATAAGTACATGAAAATGAGAATATCAGCTTTCCTGATAAGGGAAATATGGCTCAGGTCTAACTTTACCAGGAGCTACTGAAGTCAAAAAAATACTTAAGTGCATTTAATACAAGGCTCACACTCCTATATTTCAACCACTCAGCAGTGAACAAGCTGCAAAGCACTACAATTACTAGTTCTCCAGTTACATGTCTTGTGCATTAAAATGGTATTCTGGCTGTGATCTAATATTGACTGTTTAATATACAGAACAGAAAGATCAAGAAAGTAAGAGTTCCAGTGTTTTCGATAACTACTTACTGGTACAGAGTTTAGCCTAAATACCTTTGTGAGCCTTTGCATACACCAAATATTGAATTGTAACGCGTTTAGGGGAGAAAAATCCAAATTTAATTATTTACTGATTTCTATTATAGATATGTGATGGTTCTTAGGTTACCAGTCCTCAAACACTCCGCTTCATGGGGAAAGAGATTTAAAAAAGCAAATGAACCATAATAGAATATCCTCAATTGAAAGATATTAATTGGATCTTAACAAACACATATATAACATTATACATCATACCTATTTGTGTCAGCACAGTCATCTATGACATCATATGCATGGAATCAGGGTTATGGCAGTAATTAATACTATGCAAATTTGATTTTAGAATAAAGACAAATGTAATAGGTGCAATCATTTAATATATATATTTTTTATAATTCAATCTTTCATCATTTTTTTTGGGGAAGGGTTTCATTCTTGTTTATCACAGCCATGTGCCATGTATACTAGCTATTATTATTATTATCATCATTATCATTATTTAATTATTTCATAACTTTACATTATGTATATATTAAAACAATATAATAATAATATAATAATAAATAATAATAATAATAATATATAATAATATTCAATATTATTGCTGTGTGTGGTAAATATTTTAAATACTATAAATGAGATATGTATAAACTAGTATTATACACTACACTGATACACAGGTAAGGCTGGCAGGATTCATAGTTTTTATCAAACTGACAACAAATTTCGTTTGTCTTGCGTAGTCTTCACGTACTGGAATAGATTCCTAAGCTTCAATTTATGCTCTTATAATACAAGATAATAATAATTGACTAACACCTAGGTATATACAATATACATAATTACAAACAATGATAATAAGTACTACAAATTTTATATTGTTTAACTAATAAGTGATACTCCTATGTCAGAACTCACGCAACTCAAAACAAAAGCTAGCTATATCCCTTTCTTCCCTACTGTGCATCTATTGGAGTGAGCAACCAATGTATACTGAAAACTACGTTACCCACATACAGAGTGAGAAATGATATTGGTTGCCTAAAAATCTATTTGTTCCTCATTTATCTTCTGAAACCACTCTTATTTGCTATCATATATAACCACTTCCACGATCTTTCAGCTATGTCATAAAAAAAGATCCTCTAACAAATTGTAAAGTGGATTATATCCAAAATGTCTGAAAACTATTGGCAATCACAGGTGTGCATCAGCCTTTTCATTGATTGGGGATTGAGCTGTAAGTCGAGGAGTGCAATAAGTCAATGATATGCACCTATCTTATAAATAGCATTCAAAACTTCAATATAGATATATGTAGTATCTATATATATAAAAGATTGTCAAATCCTCTATACTTTTCAAACCACCTAAGTACCTTTTTCAATATTATTAAAAATCATTAAAAATATAATAAAGCTAATATGTACTGAAGAAGTATCGAGAATATGTTATTTAGCATATCACAGAAGAATCAAGTTAACCATTAAGTAAAGTGTATTTTAATGAGGTAATGCATTAACAACATTCAAATAAATTAATGTTGAGTCAATTTAGAAATTATCAAGGATAATAATAATTGACTAGGATTTATTATAATATAATTTCTGAGGAGCTAAATCAATTCCTATGGAGAGTGACAAGGAAAAAGTCTGTTTACTTCTTAAAAAGAGGAATATATTGATAGTAAAAAAACATCACCATGCAAATCTTAGAGCAACTTACGTTCGACACATGAGAGTAGTCTAAATACAACTACACAAGATAGCTTCACCTTATTTTATTGGTCCACAACAAAATAATACTAACAGAAGTTTTATATCCACTGTGTGCTAGTTTAAATATCCCATGTATGCTATTTACACACTAAGAGAACTCACACACACCACCAATCATTCAAACTTAATTGAAAATTTCCATCAGAGCGCTTACAAAACAAGACAACCAACAAATTAATCTTCATGTAAAAAGGAACAAGAAATAGATTCCTACAGATCAAGTTATAATATATTTCTAGGAGATTAACTTGAAATATCATTTTTACCAAAATTCCACCAAATGTAAATAATTTAATATTCACCACCAATAAAGGGGGAAAAAATTGAAAGAGTAGTAAATAACACACTGGCATCAACAAATGCTACACATGCATATGAAGAGGGAGTACATGTTGTTTTCTAGCTTTCCTTTAGAATATCTTTTGAAGCTCTCCCTTTCACAGTGAGAATTGGGACATTCACATGAAAATGGTATGCAGCATATATGTCACCCTAAAGTCCCCAGAAAGATTTTTACTCATTATCTTTACCACCTAAATCTACAAATACTATAATATAACCCATAAAAATTGATATATAAATAATGGAATAATATTTTCAAAAACCATCATATTTGTGCTATGAGAAATGTTTATAACAGTTAAACATGTAAAATGATACTTTATTACATTATATTCAATTAATAGAATCTCTTATAACAAAACAGAATGGTGTCTGCGACCGGTCAATTAACTGTTATACGTGTGAAATATAATAATTTCACTGAGCATGAAAGAGGAGGGTAAAATGGTAACACAAACATTGCCAAAATATTTATCGGGAACTGTACTATGACTTATAACTAATGGCGTACGATTACTATTCAAAATATTGAATGATAACAATATTGAAAACATGAAAAAAACTTGTGCAGTACACATTCCTTATACTATTGTAAAAAAAATAAATTCACTGTCTTTTATAACTTGAAATACGTCTGAATTTAGTGTTTTAAAATAGATAAGTATAGTCTATTATTTTGATAGTAATAGATCCACAGTAGTGGGTGAAGTTTACAGTAGTGATATAGGAGTGTTACACTGACTTACATGGGAACCATAATATATGGTTATAATACACGTGTTCACCTATTTCAAGGTGATGAAGGGAATAAACCACCTATACTACATCTGTAACTCTTCACACACTATGACCTATATATCCAAATAAAGAACCAGAATAAGGTATATATCACAATTGCTTACCACATTTATATACTCTATATATAAGAGGTGACTTAACTAATACAGAGATAAAATCTTATATAACATTATTAGAAAACCTAAGATAATTATATACTTAGATATTCATTTTCCTCGATGAGTCATGCTTAGGAGTTAAATGACCTGTGTTATCTTATCACTCGAAAAAGTTAATTTATAGCTAATAACATCAATAAACAACAGATTGAATAGGAGTGACATCTTACAAGACCCAATTAAAAAAAAATATCACTGAAGTTGTGATATTTGCTTTACTAAAAACATGAAGCTAATTAAACCAAAAAAAGGACTCTAAAATCATAAACACAGGAGGGGGCTTTACAAAACAAAAAAAATCACTGAAGTTTGATTTCTTTACTAAAAACAGAACTGGTGAGGTCACAGAGCCCACTTGCAATACAAATAAATACCTTCAGTTTGGTTTTTGGTTTGAATAAGTGGACAGTCAAAAATCCCTCATTAAAACAAAAATACTAAACCGAATTCAATGGTCCTCAATATTTGAATCACAAGGTAAAATAAACAAAACAATAAAATCTGCAGTAATGAAAATATCATTGATAAATCAAGCTTTCATAAAATCACAGAAATAAGAATAATTTGTGCCATCTGAGAGGAACCAAGTGCCACTGAAACTATTATTGGTAGGTCTCAGTTGGCAGAAAAGCTTACAACATTCACTGTGCTAAACCAGGGAGTCCCAAAAAATTAGAAGGCTATAAAAGAGAAGTAAAACTCCCATGAGCCTGTTGAGACACAATTCTTTGGGTCTTATAACTCTTATAAAGTGTTTTGTTGAATTTACACTATAACCTATATTTTACTGTGATAAAGTGCTATGACTAGTCTAATTCTTATGTGGCATCGAACCATGAAGTGACCATAATGAATATAATACTTTTATCGGATATGATATGGCTACACACAAAGTGCTGAATAATCAATATTTTTACAGAAAATATTGGTCAGGCTTTCTTGTTGCTGAGTGAAGGCTTTCTCCGGAAAACTTGCTGAACAAGTGCCGAGACACAACTTCAACTCAGCCCTGACACCCACAATGGTCATCGCCAGATCTACTGGTGGCACAATAGGGGAGAATGTACTTCGCAGAGTACCTTGGGACTTGTGGTATGAGATTTGTTGATGGCATGCTGTTAGCTGTACCAAAATATCTTTTAGTTTAAATCCTCCCAATCAGTGAATGGATGACAAATACTGGATCTGAGAAATGTGGTTAGGAAGAACAATATATATATATATATTTCTAAAACAAAACAGAACAGAAATTTCACAGTTCAGGTCATGTAGTCTTACATATACAAGATTTATAAAATGACTATCATTCAAGATCTTTGTCATTATCCACCAATGATAAGAACTCAAGATATTAATGATCTCAGTCTGCCATCTTTTCACTGATGAGGTGTGAAGTCATATGGCACTTTGCCATTTGTTGATTTACAGAATATTGTATCTACAATAGTCTAAAAACGTTTTTTCCTATTCTTGACTCTTTGCCAATTCTGAACTTGTTGCTTCAATTTTTCTTGTCCACTTCCCTTTGTTAGGTGTAAATACATCATATGTTCCTTTTTCTGTGAAAGCCTGTTTATAGTGTGTCATGCAGTATATGTCCTCACCGCCTATGGAGAATGAATTCATGCTGGAAGAAACAAAAAACATATGGTAAAATATAAGAACTGATACAAACAGGTTTACAGCACATAAAACATAGTTCTTAATACAAATCTCATTTTGTGAATGAAAGAAATTTACTTCTGCAGTATAGGCAAATGTTGCAAATACTTCATGGCATCAAGAAAATAGACATTACCTGAGTTTTGTACTACATTTGCAGCATTTGAAGCAATTCTTATGTAGTACACGACCAGCAACTTCCAGTCTCTCCATTGCATACACAGTGCGGTCACATGACAGACACTTGTCTCCCCCACCACCCTGAAAATAATTATTAATTTGAATAACCTGGTAGAAAGCTTAGTAATATACTTTCTTTACTTCTCATTATGTGTCATCTCTAAATGATAAAATTAAGAGAATGCACAATTCAATCCAAAATTATTAAAATGTATACCATTGCTTAAAGTCAAATGTCTTCAGTTGGGATATAATACCTACACACAAAATCCATGTCAAACTAAAGCATGCAGTACCACCAATTCTTTTCACTACGGATATGATTAGTGACTAAAGTGTCTCTAACATTACGTATTTGGCAAGTATTCCTATACAGAGGTCAATTATGAATTACAGTTGGTGGAAGATATTCTCTACAAATACCTGTTTTCCCTTGTAACACACCAAATAAGCACAAAAAATCAGTATATAAAAAAAAATCAACAGTTGGTTAGTTTCAACAGTACAACATTTTGAAACTCATAAGCTTTACCAAAGTAATAATAAAAAATGGACATTTCGTTAGTTCACAAACAAATACCACATTAAATATAGGCATCAGACAATGAGTAAATGACTGTACACTATATTAGTATAAATATAAATGCATTACATCACACTGAAACATTTGCACTTTATGACTTACCTATCAATATAATTGCTTGGAAATATGTTGACTCATAATTACAAGGAGGTACATACAGATTCATTTAATATATCAATTTATTAATCAATTTTGATACAAAGTTAAAAACTACATAAAATAATAATAATAACATAAAGTACCTCAATTGTGCGCTGTTTTAAATGACACAATTCTTTATACAATTGTGAGTTCTGACAGCATTATCATTTTAGTTTACAGTGCTGAAACTGCATCTTACAAAAAAAAAAGAAAAAAAAAATCTATCAGTGAAATCTAAAAAATATGATACAAATCATCTAAATATTATACTCCAAAAAGCTTCAAGCATTCTGAGGACATGTAGAGTGAGTGAAGATGCCATACATAAGGAAGGTAAAACTTCATATACAGTAAATTTGACAGTCACTCGCCTTACTTGTATGAGTGATTAATATTTATGGGAATACAAGGGCATTGCTAATTATATCTATAAGCAGCAGATTCATTTATGTATGCTGATTGGTTACTTGCTGCATTACCTATACAGAAAAGGAGGGAATTACTTATATACTGTATACCAGAAAAAAACTTCCTGTACAAGCTGTAGTCCACACACAATAGTAATACGTTTTCCTGGTAACATTCATTGCATAAAAAGATGCTGAGAACTAAAAAATATATTAACTGCATATACTATTCAGGCTGCACTTATTTCATCAAGTAAAACAAAGCATCATCTGTTCTTTATGTTTTTAGCACCTACAATTTTTTAGAAGATTATACGCATACCCTCTTTAAGCACCAAATTAGAAAAAATGCCTATGTAAACCATTTTACTCTAAGAATAAGGATTACTCTACTCTTTACCTTTGATTCTCTTAGAGTATGAGAGCACAGTCATAATCCTAAAATTTGCAAGCTGTGGTTGAATAAAGAAAGCTCACACTTCTGATATATATCTTCGGGAAACAAGCATCTACAAGGTAATACCAAACATCTTTCATGACAAATGAAGGTAAAGGAAATAACTGATGTTATTTTCATAATAAGCAGTAACATGGGATTTACTGACTTAGAAGAAAAAACATCTTCCATGGAAGTATAATACATAATAAAACATTTAAATACAACACAAGAAAGACATACTGTATTTGGAAAAAAATGTCATATAAAAGGCAATCACTCTATCCCCAGTCATTTATGAAACATTCTTGGTTTCCTGATTTCAAACGTGTTAACTTGAAGGGCCACATGATTAACAATGAGAGACAACAGAACGATATCTGCTGTTTTTATGGAGTTACTAATGAGGTGTAAACCTTGCATATTGGAATCAAGCTGGAGCAGAGTTTCTGAACGTGGCAGTCCATGTGGTTTGAAGAAAGGAAGTGATGTGCACAACTGCTGAATGAACGATGACGGATGACTGGGGTTGCAGGCGTCGTGGCAAGTCTCACTGGTGGAGGGAAGTGGACAGTCAGCCACAATGCCATAACTCAAGTCTGTGGTTAGTTGTGTCCATCCATAAGCTGTTCTGTTATCATTTCTCCTGTTGCAGGGTGAACATTGCCACAAAGAGGGAAAAAACAAAAAAATGATGTAGTGCACACTTCAATTCAAACTTAAAGTAGGAGTTAGTCCATACTGATATGAAATGATGCTACAAGCATGCACCATTCAAAACACTGCTGCTACATCACGTCATTCAATTGATGCTGTTAATCCATTTGAAATGTCTTTTGTGTGGTGAATTTTTTGTTATGTTCCTCCTCTTGACTTCTTGAAGAAGACTGTAGTTTGTCTGAATACAAAGCCAAGTCATGAAGCTCTTCTCTTTCTCCCTTATTTCATAAGAGAGCTTTAGCAGCTACATGCACTATTGTTAGAGATGCTGTCAAGGAAATGCAATTGATTCCACAGTCTGCAAAGCTCACATTGTGTAGATGAGACATTCATCCTTACATCTGGCTATCATCACCATGTCATTCTTGGGTGTAGCCTTTATGTCTTCTGAAGGTTTACAGACACTGTTAATGATTACTGCCATTTAGTAGTCCTCCTGACGTCTTTATATGATACAAATATGTTCTGGATTTTGGTATCTAGAAATATGTATATGGCTGATCCTTAAATATCATCATACATAAGCACATTTCTTTTCAACTGTATATTGTACAAATTATCTATAATTTGGGAAGTTACCAATCACTTGTGTATTTTTGTTCAGATTATGTTTCTGTAGTGTCATGCTCTTTTTCAGTTTCATGCTGAGTGCAATCCAATAATTCCCTTTAAGGAAGAGAATGTCCAGATCTCAATGCGATTTCCAGATGTACAGGTAAAATTTTCTCTGTTTATACTTCAAAAGTTTCCTTGTATGCTTTTGCAAGGGGAGAACTCCTGGGCATTGTTCTTGTTAATATCCAAAGGATATGGGATGGTACACAAAACATGCAATGATACTGCTTTAAGGTTACACTAATCAATACAAATGTATAATGAATGCTACAATACTACCTTCACCTGGTCTATATGATACTACTATTTTTTTAAATATTTGATACTAGTTACCATGTTAAACTTCAAAGTCTTTTCCTCTATCAACCTTTTGCCTTTTTTACATATAACATGTTATATCTATACATCACAATCTTACACACAATTTCCTAATATACAATCAATCTAACCTACTGAGAAGGCACAAAAGATATATATCTAAAGAAATACAGAGAAATTTGTCATTCAATGTAGACTAATACCAATAAAGAAGTTTGTTTTTACTACTAGTTTCTGTATTCCAACATAAGTGAAACTAGTACATTATTGCAACATATGCTCTTACATGATATGTTCATAGAAAGATACATCACCAGTATGAAAGCATCAGTAATAGAAACTAGTTTGTGTTTCTTTCTTTGAGTCCTTAAAGAACATGAAATAAAATCAGATATTTGCACTTACCACAAATCTGTTGACCTTCAACTTGGGTTGACTGCTTACGACCGGCCGGCTTGCCTCCTGGGCCTTGTTCTCAAACATGGCACGGAGGTTGCGGGCGGTGTCAATGGACGGCATACACTCTTCGTCATCTTCGTTCCTTTCATTGCGGTTGTACTCGTTGTTGTGCTCAACCTCTGACTCCCACCGCTCGAATTTGGCTCGCAGCGAAGCTGCTTTTCTGGCACTCTGTGAGGATTTAGCCTGTATAGCAGCAAAGAAGCAGCAGCAGCAGCAGCAGCGGCCACCACGTGTGCATGCACAAATATATGCGTGAAGCAGCAAGTGCATTACCAAAGATATTAAGGGATTTTTAACCAGATTTAATAAACCAGTTTACCCAGTGACAATATTGAAGCAACAAAATGTAATGTTTGTGGAAAGTGAAAGTTGTTAGTAGAGGAAAATACCATGTGTATAAAAAAGATTAAAGAATTTTACATTAGAAAAATAGAAAATGTTAACAAAAGTACCATGCATGACATGAACACAAAAAATATCAGAAAAATAATAGAGAAAAAAATGATCCAGAGAAAATAGACAATGAACAGAAGAAACACATAATGGTAAGTAAGCAATGATTCATTGTAAAATTTACAATAAATTTAGCAGCAACATATTGGTATTCAGGTTGGCACCAGTGCATGACAAGATCACAGAACACAGATGCATTTGGAGACATTCACAGTAGACAACATGCAGACAGGTAGGTATGATTAGATGTTGCAGCAGATCAGCAAATAAGCAAGTGATAAGGAGGAAGACCAGGAAAGGGGAGGATGATAGGGGAGGACGGGGGAGGGAGGAGGAGGGAGGAAGGACGTAATCATTAGTAGTTTCTTAAATAAAGATATAAACAATTCAGCTTAAAAATAAAATGAATTTTGAGAGATTCTTGAAGTATTTCATGAGTTCACAGAAAATCTGAGTGTGCATATTCCTGTTACTGACACCAGCTATCATCATACAATGATACTTGTCATTATGAGAGTATTTGCATGAATTATTTCTTGCCTATAAAAAGATAAAGAAAAAATTCTGACAATTGTAAAAGATATTTTTTACAAAATCTATTAGTCCTATCATATTCATAAGCATTTCAAGACATCTACAAACACTCTGATACTTCAAGATCTCCTCGAGAAAGATAACTTAAATAGAGGATGAACACTGAGAGTCGTATCTCTGCTATTTTATAACTCGTAACTTAAATTTTTCTTATGCACAATAAAACCTCCTAAAATGAGATGTTTGCTAATAACATAATCAATGACGGCAAGTACACTCTGAGTTGAATCTGGTACACAATCACCAGCACTTAATTAGCACTTACTTAGAAGACTATGTATGAGCTTAAAGCTAACTCAATAAAGTAAACAAACATTTCATACAGTGATGTGAATTTGTTTATCAATCTAACCTTTCTTATCAAACCTGTAAATGATGATGAAATAGAAAACCTAAGTATATTCAGTATCATGATTTAATTTCAAATGCAAGTCTAACATTAAAAAATGGGATTTTTTTAGGAGGTTTCAGTGTGTGGTTTAGCATAAAACAATAATAATCAACTGGGAAATAAAGCACAATTATTACATTCAAAATAAAAAAATTCAAATAAATGCAGTATGAGATAAATTTTCATGTAAATATGGATAATTTTGGTATGGTGTGTACATGCTTCAAGGTAAAGGCATTGATAGCCTTAGGGTAAAAAAAATATGTTTATGGATATATTGGCAGGGAGCATTTTGTGGAAATCTCACAAACTCTTATATCACCCAATATTCTGAAGGCCAGCTCTAACTCAGCTACTTCTTATGCCAACTAGAAGCAAGTTGTTGACAATATGAACTGAATATCCATTTATAAACATTAATATAAGGAAATACAAGTTAATATCAAAACAGGGGAACATCAGTGCGTCACTGCCATCTACATTGTTACCAGAGAGAAAGTGAGCAGACAACAGAGAGGCCTTTTTTATGATATTGAATACATCCACATTACTACAAAAGGGTGAGTCTGAGTAATGACAGCCTAGCAGAAGCATTGAGAATTGGGTCACCACACTAGCAGTACCACACCTACCCCTCACTGGATCACCTACCAGCTGTACCGGTGACAGAAAAATCACATCAGTACTTTTTATCAGTATAAGGTCCTGTTGTTTTATATATCTGAACTAATGGTGTGTCACTACATGGCATCATCAGAATCAAACTCCACAAACCTATATATCTCTGTCAAGATAAGATACAAAACATTCAAGAAGCTGTTCATAAAAAGGAAAGATGCTTGTAGGCCACTTATGAAGGGTGATTCTCATCTTTTCCTCAGTGGGAGAATTCTTAAGTTTATTAGTGCTATTGGAAACAAAAGGTCTAGCCCCAAAAGTTTCAAAACAAAACTTGGCAAACTGTGAAAAGATACAATTCTACAAGTTTTTCTGGATGGCAGTAGAAGAAAAAGGTTAGTGGCTTTATGTACTAAAGAGCAAAAGAAAATGTCAAACATCAGTAATAAAAAGAAATACTGTGTCCCAATGTCTCATAGTTGGACTGCACTATCGTATGAAAATATTCATAATAAAGCAGAATTTGATTCATAAGTACTGACCATAAAATAATTTGACAGCAGCTTATTACAATGTACGTGTGTATATTTGGGCCAAAGCAACAAAATAATGAATTGTGGTTCTGATCTGAACACTGTAATGATATCTACCAATCTATATAAAGTAAAAAATACACATTTATAAGTAAGCACTGCAATATAATTTAAAGAAAAATTGACCCCTCATGGATGGGATATAAGCACCCATACAATACCCGCAAGTGAGCTGATTTCTTTTAAAATCTATATCTTATGAAGTTAGGTTTTGCCTTAAAACAAAATGAGGTGGGATACTTGTAGACAAAATGGCAGCTGATTGATGTGCATGTAACATTATGGGACCCATCCATAAAGGGTTCAGCAAAAGTTGAATCACCTTCCATCTATTTCCACAACAACCTGATCTTACTTACCTTCTTTTTCCTTGCTTTTTGCTAATAAAAACAAAAAATATGAAAATCTAATATAAAGATAATAAACTGTTGTAGCATCAATCATTTACACTTCCTTTGTCACCCTACCACAGAAAGTAATGGTAAAAAATTACATCTTACCATCTCTAAGATTTCATCCTTGTACTTTGGTTTCCTAGGTCTCTCATCATCATCATCAGACTCCTCCTCCTCATCTTCATCATCATCTTCTTCATCCTCTTCATCCGAGTACTCTTCATCAGAATACTCTTCGTCATCTGAATCATCATATTCACCCTCTGGTGGTGGCGTGAAGCGCTTCAGTGGTCGCGGGCCTGGTAATGAGGTTACCATGAATAGGAGTTCAACAATGCAGCTAAACATCAGTCTTGCATTAGCATTTCATAACCATTATATCTATTAATAACTATAGCTGCATGACCTTTTAAAGGCTACGCCTATGTCAAGTTTAATCTAACTGGTTGTGAAATGTGTTGAATTACATGTGCTATATCACCTACAAAACACCAAATCCTTCCAGATTTTACACAAGACAAAATAATAAAAAGAAAAAGTACCTTTGGCATCGTCATCCTCTTGCATTTCCATTTTCCTGAACATGGCAAGCACACTTTTGGTCTTGCGACAATCTAATGGTTCCTCTAGGTTGTCAGTGTACTTGACAAGATTAGGATCACGTCCGTAGAAGTCGGCCACTTCCTCATCATCACAGCCCTGGGGAAATACATATGATGAGTTATCAAATGTTTGGACGTTTCTTTTATTTCCTAGTATGTAATGAAGGAAAGGAAAGGCACAGGCTAGGAAAGTAAACAGGAAAATAGGATATTATAAGAAAAAATGTTACTATGGTTAACAGGGATCAACATCAATGGGGTAATGTTCTGGAATAAAAATAGTCTATGTGGTAATTAGTAGTTCTACTGGAAGGGAAGTCAACTATTAATAGAAACTGAGGATGTGAGAATAAGGTTATGAATAAAGGCAAAGTCAGTCTGGCAAAAACACTTAATAAACAGCAACCTGCCAGAACAGATGTATTTCTCATTCACTTTACTATGCAAGGCAAAATATATTTCTTATGCTTCCTGGCACTACATTTCTCTAAGTGACTTGTCTCACACTACTGACACATTCAGATATAAGAGAAATGTTTGGCCCAGTAGTTTCTGAAAGTAAATAACTGCATATTATGTTTTAGGTGTTACCTTCATATGTATGTAAAAACAAATCAAAAACGTCATAAACGTCTTCTCGTCACTTTAGGCTACACACTGTTAATCACACATAAGGCGAAAGGCAGAGGATAATACACCAAAGGATGAGGAAAAATACATTTAAATTTCAGAACAAAAAGAAAAGCACTTAACAAAACTATGTAAGGGATACAAAACAGAAGTGGGCAGGAGATGAAGAACAGATGATTAATAATCAATAAAACAAAAAGGGTCAAAAGGGTGGGAAGGAAAAACAAAACAAAACAAAACAAAAAAATATAAGAATACTGAACATAAAGAATATAATAAATAACTGCTGCATACACATACAGATGATAGTAATGAAAAAAAGAAGGTATAGGAGAAAAAACGTGAAAAAGCCCAAAACCAGTCCGAAGAAAATATCAGGCAATATCTTGAATAAGAATACATCAGTCACGTCACTATCACGAAAATCTATGAAAACTATATTTACATGGTTAGATACATTTCTAAGCACATCACCTGAAACATTGTTTGAGTTCTGAGGGAACAAAAAATGCTCAGTTTCTAATGCCACCAACAACCCTAATTGCCATGCATTTCTATATCCATTATCTACACAATCTCTCCACAAAGAACAAACTTATTAATGCGCACAAAGAAAACTCTTAGTATTATTTCTGCTAGCATATGAACAACTGTAATGGCAAGAACTGCAAAGTCTTTGTTACTCACTCTGTAAGACAGACTAAAAAAAAGGGATAATTTAAGCATCTTATTTTATGCAGGAGTTTAGGCAATTCTCATTGGTCGTTCTAAAGACTAGCTGGTCCTGACTCCATCTTCCAAAAAGGTTTCAGGTTTCAATAAACGTCTCCAGACTGTTTCTTGTTTGCTGTTAAAATCTCTTGGAGTGGCAAAAAAATTTACCTCCTTAATGAGAAGAGAAAGGCAAGGTTTCCTGACAGTCCTGTAGTCATAAAAATGTCCAGTCGCCACCACCGTAATCAATATTTTCCCTGGATGATAATATATAAACAGTTATATCTTGGGAATAAGCCTACTTTATGGGGAATATCTATACATTTTGGAATTTACATTTTTCCCATAGTTTAAAAGGTAACGGTAATGCAAAAAATATAGGTGCATGTATAAGTAGTTTCCCATGATTCCCATAATATCAAAGGGACTTATGCAGAAAATGGTACAAATAGACATGAATAACTTTGCAACCTAAGATAAATAATATCTTGCAATGAGAAGTTATTCACAATTGTTTATAACATTTTCAACATTTGTCAAAATGGACCCAGATCATCTAAGAAAGAGACATTATATCTAGCACATTTTTGCACTGGCTATTGACAGTGCAGAGACATACCCAAAAATCAGCATGCTAACCTGGCAGGTCACTGATTCAGGATGCCAAAAGGATCTAATGACACATGTTAGTGCAACAGTGAAGGCAGACAATTCATCTCATTATTGATGGAAATGGTTTCAGTTAAAAACATATATTAGGATTTATTGCTTTACATATATGAAAATCTTTAGATGAAAAATATATACTAGAAAGCAATATTTAAACTCTAAACACTGAGAATTTAACATGAAGATATTAGACAGAGTGATCACTTTCTTCTAATTATGGGGTAGGCTGGCTGTGACACTTCTAAACACTGAATATATCCAGAGTTACAGAAACAGGAAACATGTACCAGTGATAGGTACTATATTTCACAAACACAACACAAAACAAGACACTTCTACAAGCTACAATGGGCATGGGGAATCGGGAAATTCTGGGTTCGGATGATAAAAAAACTCGGTGACCACAGCAAATTACCCGAAGCCTGCACACCGGACAATTAATTGCCATGCAACGTTTAGGCATATGGGCCTTTAAGAGCTCTTCATCAACCTGGGCTCCATCACGAGGTGGGGTGATGCGGAATACTTTTTTCTTCTTCCTCTCCTGTTCTTTGACACGTTCCTCATAGGTTGCAAAGAATTTAAAGCGGTCCAAAATATTTGAACTTTCAAGTCCCTCTTCTTCTCCATCGCCATTCGCTCCATCTCCGACCTGCGAAGTGAGATTTCGAATGCGCCTGCCCTGCAAAACACCAGCAACACTGTCCGGTCATATCTATCAAATGTTCTCACTTTTTCTTCCGGTTTGTGTGTGTGTGCTTTGCGGGGAGATTTTAAACAAAGTACTTCTATGCTAATGTATTAAGCTGCTACAAGATTGCCAGGCAAGACAAGTGTGTAGTTAGAGGTCTATTTAAGAAATACAGAAGGAAGACAGAAAGCAAAGGATCTAGAAAAATATCTTGAAGTAGTGGTTTCTTCTGGATCTTCTGAACTCACATCCTTGCTGTAGAATAACATTCAACATAATTAATATGTGATTTCAAAGAGAGACACACATTCTGTACAAAAATATTTGCTACAGAGAGAGAAGAGTCAGTATATTAATTATAAGATTTTCTATTAGAATATATTACACATTTATACATGCATGTTAAACTGCATACACATAGAACATATACATACACACCAGTGTACGTATATATATATATGTGTATGCCTAAAAATATATGGCTAGAGTCAGCTACACTATCATTAATTCCATTTAACTTCATTTAAACAAATTCTCAACTTCATCCAAAAGGGAATGGCTTAATCAGTTCATAAACTTTCAAAAGTAGCTTTCAGCTTACACAATCCCAGAGATAACTAAAACTGATCTCTT
>NW_020872915.1:837543-840043 GCF_003789085.1 Penaeus vannamei
CCTTTTTACTCTTTGGCAACACGTGTTCGCTGTCCGCGCGCGGGGCGGCTGCGCGCACGCACCGGCCGGGGTGTAGGGGAGGGGGCGAAGGGGAGGAGGGAGGTGCGGGGGAGGGGGAAGAAGTGAGTGAGTGAGTGAGTGAGTGAGTGAGTGAGTGAGAGAGAGAGAGAGAGAGAGAAGAGAGAGAGAGAGAGAGAGAAGAGAGAGAGAGAGAGAGAGAGAGAGAGAGAGAGGAGAGAGAGAGACAGAGAGAGAGAGAAGAGAGAGAGAGAGAGAGAGAGAGAGAGAGAGAGAGAGAGAGAGAGGAGAGAGAGAGAGAGAGAGCGGAGAGAGAGAGAGGGAGGGTAAAGAAGAGAGGTGGCAGAGGGAGGAGAATGACAGAGAGAGAGAGAGAGAGAGAGAGAGAGGAGAGAGAGAGAGAGAGAGAGAGAGAGAGAGAGAGAGAGAGAAGAGAGAGAGAGAGAGAGAGAATGAGAGAGAGAATGGAGAGAGAGAGAGTGAGAGAGAAATGGGAGAGAGAGAGAGTAGAGAGAATGGGAGAGAGAAGAGAGTGAGAGAGAGAGAGAGTGAGAGAGAGAGAGGGAGAGAGAGAAGGAGAGAGAGAGAGAGAGAATGGGGAAGAGGAGAGAGTGAGAGAGAATGGGGGAGAGAGAGAGAGTGAGAGAGAATGGGGAGAGAGAGAGAGAGGAGAGAGAGAGAGAGTGAGAGAGAATGGGAGAGAAAGAGAAGAGTGAGAGAGGAAGGGGAGAGAGAGAGAGAGAGAGAATGGGAGAGAGAGAGAGAGTGAGAGACGAATGGGGGAAGAGAGAGAGAGTTGAGAGAGAGAGAGTGATGAGAGAGAGAATGGGAGAGAGAGAGAGAGAGAATGGGAGAGAGAGAGAGAGAGATCGGGAGAGAGAGGAGAGAGAGAATGGGAAGAGAGAGAGAAGAGAGAATGGAGAGAGAGAGAGAGATAATGGGAGAGAGAGAGATGAGAGAGAGAAGAGAGAGAGAGAGAGAGAGAGAGAGAGAAGAGAGAGAGAGAGAGAGAGAGAGAGAGAGAGAGAGAGAGAGAGAGAGAAGAGAAGAGAGAGAGAGAGAGAATGAGAGAGAATGAGAGAGAAATGAAGAGAGAGAGAGAGAGGAGAGAGAGAGAGAGAGAGAGAGAGAGAGAGAAGAGAGAGAAGAGAGAAGGAGGAGAGGGAGGGAGGGAGGGAGGGAGGGAGGGAGGGAGGGAGGGAGGGAAGGGCAGGGAGAGAGAGAGAGAGAGAGAGAGAGAGAGAGAGAGAGAAAGAGAGAGAGAGAGAAGAGAGAGAGAGAGAGAGAGAGAGAGAGAGAGAGAGAGAGAGAGAGAGAGAGAGAGAGAGAGAGAGAGAGAGAGAGAGAGAGAGAAAGGCTGAAAACAACACAGGTAACCTGTGACGGCGCTCTCCCCCCCCCTTCCATGAGCGAAAGTTGCGCCTCGCAGTCACCATGACAACGTACTGAACGCGATGTTGACAAAATCTCATGACAGAGATATGGGGGAAGGGTTGCCTTTATTGGAACGCGCTCCCTCACACACACACACACACACACACACACACACAACACACACACACACACACACACACACACACACACATACACACACAACAACACACACACACAATACACACATGTATATATATATATATATATATATATATATATATATATATTATATATATGAAATGCACAAAACATGCACAAATGCGCACAAATAAAAAAAATCAGTCGTACAGACAATAACACAAACAAAACCAAATAAATATACCTGTACAAAACACACAAATACAACCCCTCCTAAACACAAACACACGCACGCACCCACACACCAAACACACACGCCCCCCCAACACACACGCACTCCCCTCCCCCCCAACCACAAACACAACGCACTCCCCCTCCAACCCCCAACACAACACAACACACAAACACACGCACCCCTCTCCCCCCCCCCAACACACACAAACGCCCCCCCCCCCCTCCAACCCCCAACACACACAACCACACAAACACACGCACTACCCCTCCCCCCAACACAACACAAACGCCCCCTTCCCTCCAACCCCCCAACACACGTTCCCGACCAGGCCTCCAACCGACCGCCGTGAACCTGATCCACGGAAGTCCCCGCCGCCGCCGCCACCGCACCGTGCGCCTCAGGGTCGTCTTGCCTCGCCGTGGCAACCCTTCCCTCTCCTTCTGCATCAGCGGTGTGCTTTCGCAGACCCAGTGTGCGGGCGTGGTGTTGCTTGCTGGCGTTCTCTGTCTCTCTCTCTCTCTCTCTTTCTCTCTCCCTCTCTCTCTCTCTCTCTCTCTCTGTCTCTCTTTCTTCTGTCTCTGTCTCTGTCTCTCTCTCTCTCTGTCGCTTTTCGTAATTTCTTGTCATTTAGAAATGGGTCTTCTTTTTTTTTTTCTTATTTTGATCGGGATGTTCAGAAATTATTCATTTTATTTTTGGTTACCACTTACCTTGAATCGTTTCATGCCAAATTGT
>NW_020872915.1:845043-862543 GCF_003789085.1 Penaeus vannamei
AGACAGGGGGGGGGGGTTAAAGCTCATGCTCTCTCTCTCAAAAAAAACACGTTATGTGCAAGAAAGGATGGATGGAATTGGGTGAAGATAAAACATGGAGAATAAGGAAATGAAGTGAATATAAAATGTATATAAAAAGCACACTAGTGAACGTCAATACATGTATAAGTCAGATTGAAATATTCGCAAACACGAACCAGACTCAGGGGAAAAAACAAGGAAAGCCGTGGATACAATTGCGAGAAAAAAGAGGCTAATAAACGAGGCATGTCCTGAATGTTATTAAAAAAAATGAAAGGATTAACGATTTCGTCTGCTTGGAAAATGAAATATAACTCAGTTACCCTCCTCTCCTCCCCCCCACACACACAAAAAAGAGAAAAAAATTGCATCTCATCTTGGAATTGTCAGTCTTCATCCAATACTCGTGATAGGATTCGGACAGTTATATTGCGTGACCAAATCCCGCCGACAGACAACTCATCAAATGCAAAAAAGAGAGGAAGATGGAAAAAGGACTCGATACCCTAGATACGTAAATAGATTGAAACACAAATGGATTAAATATAAATAGACGAAGCTAATTAAAGTTAAAAAGCACATGAAAATAGAGGTAAAAAACATGGAAGAAAATCGAAGACAAAAATTTAGTTTTTAAATAAAACTAACAAGAATCGGACTACTCCAAAAATAGCATGACAAACACCTCGTAAAACTGAGTATTTGAATCCGGTCTCGGTAGACATGTAACCCGCGAAATTAATCTTGAAATGCAGACAGACGGAGATGCAGAACGCGGTAAGACAGCCAATAAAATACAGGAATATAGCGTGCGCCATCGCATAAAATGTAGATGTCCACTGTGTCTGTACGGAAAAAGATGGGGAGGAAGTGAAGTGGCGTGTGGGCGGGTATGGTGATGTGGTAGTGTGTGTAGTGCAAGACACAGAGAGAAAGTGTAGTGGAGTGTGGTAGAAAAGGTACTGCAGGGATGTGAGGAAGAGGCATTGGGTGAAGAATTCATACTGTATAAATTATAATTAATGGAACGAGAAGAAAACACGGATATGCTGTAGGCCTTTTCTCTGGATGGGTCCAAAGAAGCAGTCTTTGGAATATTCATGTTTTTTTCTGACTCTTCGTTGCTTGAATAGCGTGAAGGGACAGGCGCACCGAGGGGTTCAGAGGGAAAATGCAGAGGCGCAAGTTCGTAAAGTGACGCCGTAATGAACGTAATGTAAGAAGAGAAGAAAGTGCAATGGCGCGTGATATTTTATACGCTCTGTGTCGAGGTGACTTACGTGAGGATGGTGTTACACTCGGTGCAGCGGAAGCAGTTCTTGTGCCACGCTGCTCTCTCGGCCACGATCCTCTCCATCTGGAACACCTGCTTCCCGCACTGCTTGCACTCGGTCGGCATCTGCGACACTTGCTGTGGGAGCATGACACCTGCGGTAAGTGGCTGGCACGGGAGGGTTGACCCGCCTTCCCACACCCCAAGGTCATACCGTACAATATGGTATACCAACCTATCATACCAGCCTTGTACATCTGGCACATCTAGACATGCCAAACAACTGGCTATGACGTCGCTCATAGTCTAGGTAGTTGCACTTTGTCTTGAAACAACTGGTTAACTCCAAGGGAAAACAACGGATCAGTTCTATGCTACACATTTCTCCGCCGGGATAATCCCGTTCGGCGGCGTCATCATGCAATTATGCAGGCAAGTTTCGTAATATCTTAATGCGCGCGCCGATCTAATCTCCATAAAGTATGCCGGGCGAAAATCCCTTATTGCACGACTGATAAAACTCCTCGATAAGAGAAGCAAACTAATGTCTATCCCCTTCCTGTTCATCGGCGCTGGGCCTATCATATGCACCTTGGTTAATTGAAAAGTTGGGTTTTAACATAATTAACAAATAGCATGCGCTTACGTTTTAATTCAAACCAATCTGATCCAATACTATGATGAAAGGTACAATGCAGGCTCCAGACCTTCACTTAATATAACAACTTGTAGTTATAATTTCTAACTGCGCAATCACATTGTTTACATCCCTTGGCAATTCTCATTGAGCTTTAAATAATATTTCTCCGTACAGCATATAAGCTTTCCTACGCGAGACAAAGATATACTGGACGTGTCACGAGTGGAGGAACTGTGTTGTTGCGCCAGTTATTAAGTAATGAAGGCGTGATGGAGGCGCCCGCCAGCGTCAGCTCGTGCGGGCACACAGCTGGGCGGTTCGTTCAGCACCTTCAAAAAGGCAACAACTCGGTCCCTAATGGATGAAAAAAAAAATCCTCCATCGCGCCGGATTAGATTAATAAAACTCTGATACAACCAGGCTACTTCTACAAGTCGTCATACCCCGCGGAAGGTCGCCACATGAACCGAACATAAAACGGATCCTCTTCCTGCCCGCGCCGGACGCCTCCCCGCAGCCGCCATAAACTTACCGCCCCCCCCCTCCCTAGCCCGGAGGAGGGGGAGGGGGCTGTGGGGAGGGGCCGGGGGGTTAGAACTTACGTTGTCGTGAAGGTCCAGAAGTGAGTACAGAGGGAAAGGGTCGTCAGCCTTCACCAGCGCAAGGACCACGGGCGCACAGGCGGGTTAGGTGCCCGTGTAGACAGCAGTTATGTACACACGCAGGCAGTGGCAGGCAGCGGAATGGTGCACATGAAGCCATCATACAATGCACACATGAAGGCAGCAGATAGTTGCACATGCAGAGTAAAATAAGACAGGCAGAGTCAAAAAGAGTGGCACAGCCGCCATGCACAAATCATGAGGTGTTATGAGGTTATGAGGTCATGCAGGAAATGAAACAGGGGTACAGTAGCACGCCATGAACACATGTACACACACACCCGGAGCACCTGTACATAAACACACACAGGTGCAAGAGGCATTTAAACTGAAAAAAAAAATCCAGGAGACCGAATTAGTCATGTGTATATTAGACCCGGTGGGAAGGAAGTGGACGGTGCAGGTGCAGTGGATCGCTTGGACACGTATTCCACGACAGCAGAGTAAATAGTCTAAGAACGTGGGTACAGTCCCCGTGGGCGTGAGAGAGGTGCAATATAAGAAACAATATGCGTGTCAAGAGGTGCACGTGATGTGTGTAAAAATATGAGAATGAAAGAAAAGGGAGAGAGAGAAGGGCGCGGCTGACAACTTCCTTTCCGCCGACCAGCCCGGGATCCGCGTGACAGGGACCCCGCGGCCGTCACGTCACGCCGTCGCTCGTCTTCGGTTTTAATTCCTCCGAGACAGACCGGGTCCTTCTGCCATTAGCCCCGGCTGTCAGGAACCAGTACCTACCTGTGGTTCCTATTTGGATTCAATTTTAGAACGACTCTCCTTTCCTTTTTTTTTAAATGGTACGTTCTAACACGAACGGGTTTTGACTCGAAAGAAAGTCGTAAACTAATGCACTGGACAAACAAAAAAAATAAACTTCAGCGTGCATAATATGCTATTAAGACCTAAAACTACTGGAATGTAACGAAAGGTCACAGTTATTGCTAAACTGCAGCGGACAAGCTGTGACAAAAAGTATAAAAGTGCGAGCTCAGGTCCACCGTAATCACAGGCCTTGAGATCTACGAACGCAAAGACTACGTCGTGAGCAAACGTGCCTCGTCGATATGCAAACGTATCGTGGCGGGAAAGAAACGTTTCCGTGTCCTAAATCATATAAGCCGTGATGAAAAGGGGGAAAAAATACAGTGTATAACATAAATCTCCTTGGCCATTAAAGGATATATAATTTTTTTTCCGGACATTTTACATACGGTCGCATCTGTTGTCCGAAGTGGTGCCTGCAAGGTCTATAAAAATACAAATATAGACCTTGTGCGCCTTTGCCCCGCGTTCGGCCACCCGCGCCAGGGATCGCAAATATAAAGGGATGTAAAGAGAAATCGCGATGTTTACCCGAGTCAGTGCTCAGGTTCTCCGTCGACTGTATGACGTCACGCCAGATGGCCATTAGTGAGGTCATGGAAGATCTGCGCGTGACTTATTGATTTCGTTTGTTTTCGAGCACATTTGCGGTAAGGTGGGGGTCAGGTAGTGGAGGAGAGGGAGAGGGGAGGGAGAGAGGGAGGGGGAGAGGGAGAGGTGGAGTAGAGGGAGAGACAGAGAGAGGAAGGAGAGAGAGAGAGAAGGAGAGAGAGGAGGAGGGAGGAGAGAAGAGGAGAGAAGGAAGGAAGAGAGAGAGAGAGAGGGAAGGAGGAGAGAGGGAAGGAGGAGAGAGAGAGTAGGAGGAGAGAGAGAGAGAAGGAAGGAGAGAGGAGAGAGAGAGAGAGAGAAGAGAGAGAGAGAGAGAGAGAGAGAGAGAGAGAGAGAGAGAGAGAGAGAGAGAGAGAGAGAGAGAGAGAAGGGAAGAGAAGAGAGAGAGAGAGAGAGGGAAGGAGGAGAGAGAGAGAGAGAGAGAGAGGAAGAGAGAGAGAGAGAGGAGAGAGAGAGAGAGAGAGAGAGAGAGAGAGAGAGAGAGAGAGAGAGAGAGAGAGAGAGAGAGAGAGAGGAGAGAGAGAGAGAGAGAGAGAGAGAGAGAGAGAGAGAAGAGAGAGAGAGAGAGAGAGAGAGAGAGAGAGAGAGAGAGAGAGAGAGAGAGAGAGAGAGAGAGAAGAGAGAGAGAGAGAGAGAGAGAGAGAGAGAGAGAGAGAGAGAGAGAGAGAGAGAAAACTGCTCCTCCAGTACGACCCAAAGAACCATTTACTTTTAAACATAATCTACTGCGCAATTACAACTCATTTAAATTTTCCCGCACAAATAAAAACACTACATTACAACCTGAACATATATGACAATTAGCTTCTTCCCGATTATGACAACAAATCACCCAGAACTGGAGAAATCTCGCGAACAGAGAAGGAAAAGGCCGAACATCCCCATTATTCGCGCCCGCGCCGAGCGTCACGCGTCACACCGGGCCCGAGCAACCGTCACGCCCTGACCAGCCACGCGTCCGAATGCGTCGACGCCTGGCGATGACGCTGAAAGAGCCTCCGGTCGGCGACGCTTGACGCAGGGCACAGGACGCGGCCGAACGCGGGCAAGGCGCGGAGGTGCAAAAAAAATGGCAGGTTGCTTTTCTACGATTGAGTAAATTTGACAAAATACCCGCTTCTGTTGCACCGTCCAGAGCAACTCCTGGAACATCTCGGCCAGCATCGCGACTTGGAACTGCGGCGTGGAAGGGGGGGGGGGGTTAATGGGGGTACCTGCATGTACGTGAACACACAGATTAACGCACGCATGCATGCACTCCACGCGTATCTGGACCGCAAACACACAGCAATGTTGTATGCTTAGAATGCACACAACACGCTCACACAAACACGAACGCTTAACACACACACACACACACACACACACACACACACACACACCACACACACACCACACACAGATGTTACTTGACTTTTATTACTAAATAAATTCAGAATTCTCACAGATCAGTGTTAATGATCATATTAATACGATTAAAAAATTAGCATATTTATGCTTCTGCGAAGGCTTTATGGTCAAACGCTACAGATGTTATACGTTGTAAACTGATTAAAACAGGATTAACATATATACACACATTCGCCTATGTTATTTAAAAAAGGAACATCTTGTTAATAAAAATAAATAAATTATCACGTTGTGTTAATTTATCACACAAACTAATCTATAAAAACGAATGAAAATCAAAACGCTCGTTAAATCAATATATACAACACAGCAAACCGTGTTAAAATGAAAAGAACAACAAATAAAAAAATAAATAAATCCAGATGTGTTAAAGAGCATCATCACAAGTGCATTATAAAAAAAAACTGTGTGAAGTGCTGGAGTGAAGTTAGCGTGAGTTAGCCTTTTTTATTCATCTTTATTTTACCTTTGGCTTTTCAAACTTGTTCTTCATTTTTGAGGCGTCGAAGGAGCGGACTCGAGGTCCTACGTGCTTCTCCAAGATGTCGTCGCGATTTAGATATACCGCCTTCTACACCACAGAAAACGGGAAATGCGTCAGTCATCGTCGAAAATGGGAAGTGGTTTAGTCATGAAGGAAAACGGGAAATAGTCCGAACGTTAAGGGTGGTATGTAATAAAGGTTTGGTTCACGTTGCAAGTAATGGCAGACTGCAGATAAAGATTGTGTTTGTAAATACAAGTATATTTGTGTGTCCACTACTATTATTTTGGCACATTCAGAATGATTAAAATCTGTGTATGAAAAGAAGATTAGCAAATGTAAATGAGCAGGGAAAGTCACCCCTTATTTCAGTCAGAATAAGTCATCGCACCAAATCAAAAGCAATTACCTCAAGAAAAGCCCAATTAGGCAAGTAATCAAGCATATGCTATTTTGATTTTTATCCATACATA
This sequence comes from Penaeus vannamei, assembly GCF_003789085.1. Lineage (NCBI taxonomy): Eukaryota > Metazoa > Arthropoda > Malacostraca > Decapoda > Penaeidae > Penaeus > Penaeus vannamei. Next base: position 851,438 of record NW_020872915.1, read on the forward strand.
AGAAATGAACACATGACGCCCTTAATATCTAAATTACAACTAAATCATATTCTTCATATATCACATACACAGGGTGTTCCATGGAGCTATCTGGAGCATCCCTTATGTTGCCCCAAACTTACCATCCCATTTCAAAATAGAACATCAAAGAATTATAAAGGGAGAGAAAAAAGTTAATTAGATCTGCAAAGAGAATGGAGAAACATTAATGACATAATAAGTGTCAGATCTTTGACAAAACAACGGAATAAGAAAGCAAAAAAACATATAATATACATATATAAGAAGAGACATGATAACGATATGACCCAGGATGATGATCCTCATTATGAGATTAATTATACACAAAAGATAGCATCAGCAAAACATAATAATGAAAAAATAATGATGAGAAGTCACGAGAATATAAAATCAGGAAAATGAGAATAATAGGCATAGAGAAATAAGCCTGAAAGAAATAATATAAAAACTTAATTCAAGAAGCTAAATCTAGCTTCATTCAGGCATGAACTAAACATTATAAACATTAGACCAAAACTAGTGTTGTTATACCATTGATCTAACGATGAATGGAACAGTGTGATGATTATTATGGTTGTGATGATGATAATATAATAGTCACACCAGGAATGGCAGTAAAAAAAAACAAAGTGCATTCAGAAAATTTCCATACATTTCAGATAGAAAATAATTTTTAAAGGAAAAAAAATATCACTCGAATGTCTAAAAAATACTTTCCTAACTACTGGCTATACCAATAACAATTACAAAAACAACAACAACAGGATATCAAGAACAACAACAGAAAAAAACGACAAGGCACACACCGCATACAAAGCAATAAACGGATTTATTTCTACATTACCACCGCCGCAGAAAAATAAAACTGTGCCTTAGTACCGAACATTCGCGTTTTCGTAAACCCTGTCTTTAAGCTTTTAATTTCTGGAACGCCGTACGTAGGGCGAGTCAAGGGGGAGGAGGGGGGGAGGGGAGGGGAGGAGGAAGAAGGGCAGGAGGGGGAGGGAGAGGGAAGAGAAGAGAGGAGGGAAGAACGGGAGAGGCTGGGGGAGGAGGCGGAGGGGAGGGGAGTGAGGGGTGGAGGAGGAGGAGGTGGGAGGAAGGGGGAGGAGTGGGAGGAGGTGGAGGGGGGAGAGGGGGAGGAAGGGAGGAGGAGGAGGCGCAGGAGGGAAAGACGGGAGAAGGCCCGGGAACGGGCGGGGGGAGAGGGGCAGGAAGAGGGGAGGCGAAGGGTTGTCAAGGGGTCGGGGGATGAAGGGGGAAAGGATTATGATGAGAGAGGAGGCAAGAGGGAGGGAGGGTAGGGGAAGAGGGTAGGGGGGTATCGGAAGGCGCGCAAACGCGCAACGCGGCCGAAGGGAAGCGCGCGCGACGCGCAGGAGACGGGAGCCTGGCCGACGAGAACGCCGAGGTGCGACGGCGAGGGAGGCGGAGGCGCACGCGTCCCGCCCACATCGAGGCGAGAGCAGGCGCGGGCCACCGCGGCAATCGACGCGGCGCAGCACGACGCGGCGGTAAGGGAATGAGGGAACGAGGGGGAGGGAATGAAGGGAGAGCAGAGGGGGAGGGGGAGGGAGAACGGGGAGGGGGGAGGAGAGAGGGGGAGGAGGGAAGAGAGGGGGAGGGAGAGAGGATGGGGAGGGGGAGAGAGATGGGGAGGGGGGAGAGAGGGAGGGGGAGGGGGATGGAGGGGGATGGGGGAGGGGGGGGAGGGCGGGGAGGGGTGGGACAAGGGGGAGAGAGCAGGGAAGCGGGAAGAGCGCAGGGAGAGGAGGGTAGGAAGGAGCGGGACTATATCAGATTTCAGCGAGACGTAAATGAGGGATGTTGTAGTGTGTGAGGATAGTTCATTCTGGCATGGGTGTAAGATAACTCGTGTGAGGCCATGGAGGGGCAGGACGTGAGGGGAGGAGGGAGAGGGTGTGGAGAGGGTAGGCGGAATATGGTGCTGGAAGGATGTGATGAGATGGAGTAGGGAGTCGGGTCGATCAGGGCTGAGGAGGACTAGTTTGATGAGAGTTCGGATGAGGTGTGTTGATGTGGATGGATACTAAAGGCGTGAAGATAATGTGGCTGTAGGTAAACGGACACTTAGTGTTGGTTTGTGGGGTTAGCAGTTCGGGGGGGGAGTAGGGTTGGTCGGGGGTGTGAGGGAGCGGGAGGGGGGGTATGAGGCGATAAGGTGGGGTAATGTAAGTGCTCGGGGTAGAGAGGGTTGAGTAGGGGGGGGGGGATTTGGAGTCGGCGCTGGAGAAAGGCGGCGGATATGAAGTGTGGGTAAAGATGGAGGGAAAAGCTGAAAGTTGTGATATGTCGGCGAGGGACGGAGGAGGCCTATACTTGGCGGCGTGGGCTGACGGGTGGTGGATAGTTGAGACGAAGTCATGTAAGCAGAGGAAGTGATAGGGCGAGGTGTATTTAGTTGTGGCTAGTTGAGTCCGATATGAGTGGAGCTGAGAGAGGATGTCAATTGGGAATTATCCCGGGCAGTAGCTGGATAGGGCGTAAAGAAGCTGATGGGGCGGTGGGGTGATGGGGGGGTGGTGGCATTGGGTGGCGGGTTGATCACAGGGGTTGTTTCGAGGTCGTATGAGGACATTGATATAAGGAGGAGACAAGGGCGGGGGCTGTGGGGTGATTCTGGAGGAGGCATGTGGTGGGCGGGGAGGTGGGGATGGGCTAGGGAAAAGTCCAATTATAATAGGGGAGGGAAAAAAGCAACTGTGACACACAAGTCTTGGGGAATAGTTTATGGAAGTGATGTACTAGGGGGCTATGGAATGTTGATGTGAGGTGGGATGGGCAGAGGCGGAGTTCTTCGTTCGTCCCGCAGGGAGCGGAGGAGTGGTGGAAGCCGCTGGTAGTCGACATGGAGGTAGGCTATGAGTCGAGACGCGCGAGGGGTTAGTGTGGGGGTCATCGATGAGGGGAGTAGATAAGGGGGGGCCGCGTGTTGTGGAGGGTGCAGGTTGGAGATTAGAATCATAGACAAGCAAGGCAGCGAAGTAATATTCTGAAAGAGGGCTGCAGTAGAGGCGACGGAGGAGAGAGGATGAGCGGAGTCAGAGAAGGAGTAGAGAGTAGAGCGAGAGAGAGAGAAGACGAGGGGAGGAGGGAGGGTGAGGATTACGGGGAGGTGAGGTGTGAAAGGTGGTGAGGAGGGGAAGCGACTGATGATGGGGGTAGGGACAGGAGGCGGCGGGGATGGCGTGCGAGAGGGAGGGATGGCAAGGAAGAAACACAAGAAGGCGCGAAGGAGGGCAATAGGAGAGGACAGACGGACGACCGCGAAACAAAAAAACAAAGAAAAGAAAAGGAAGAGGAAAGCGAAGAAAAGACAGGAATTGTCCAGGTGGAAATAGAGAGATGCCACGAAGGAAAGGAGAGAGAAAGCCCATACGACAATAATTGAGTATTATTACCAAGGATCAAAGCCCCAGCGGGCGGAGCGGCGCGAGGGGGAGCGGGGGCTGGGGGAGGCTATGGGCAGGGGTGGGGGCGCGGGGAGTAGTGTCGGTGGTTTTTGTATATTTTCGGGAGGGGTTCGGTTGAGGGAGCAGCAGTGATCGGCCACGTTACATTAGGAGGCCTGGGTGTGCAGGTTGGGGGGTGGGGAGGATGGTAAGAGGGAGCGTGTAAGCGGGGGGAGATGGGAGAGGGAGGTAAGCTGGGGAGGCTGAGAGGGCGAGTTTAGGCAACTCCTGAGCGGAACCGCGCGGGTGGGGGTGTGGGAGGGAGGGAGGGAGGGGCGGGGGAGAGGGGGGGCGTGGGGGGGGGAGGGTGTGCCGGGTCCAGCGGGGGGGGTAGGGGGGGGTAAGGTCAGGGGTAGTATTTCGGGCGGGCACAAGCGCTGGCGATGTAATGTCACGCAAATCCAGCGTTATGACCCGAGGCGAACCGTGCGACCACGCAGGATGTTCCGTTTCTACTTATTTGGATGCACATATCCTTTTTTATCCCCCGACCGCCCGCCCCCCCCCCTCCCCCCCCTCATCTCGCTAATTCCTTCGGTGAAGTCTCGTCAAGGACCGGGGGGTGAGGAGAAGGGAGAGGGAGGGAGAGAAAAAAAAAAGAAGAGCAAGGAGAGACTTGACAAAGAGAAAGGAAAGAGGGAGGGAAAGAGGAAGAGAGTGAGAAAGGAGAGATTGGAAAAAGAAAGGAGGAAAGAAAGGGAGAGAAAAGGGAGAGAGAAAAGAAAGAAAGAGAAAAGGAGAGTTGAAAAAAGGAAAGAGAGAAGAGAAAAAAGAAGAAAAAGAGAGATAGAAAAAAAGGGAAGAGGAGAGAAGGGAGAGAGAAAGAAAAAGAGAAAAGGAGAGATAGAAAAAAGGAAGAGGGGAGAGAAAGCGGGGGAGATTTAAACAAGAAAGAGAAAAGGAGAGAGATGAAAAAAGAAAGAGGGAGAGAAAGAGGAGAAAAAAAGAAGAGAAAAGGAGAGAGATAGAAAAAAAGGCAGAGGGAGAGAAGAGGAAGAGGAAAAAAAAGAAGAGAAAGGAGAGATAGAAAAAAAAAAAGGAAAGAGGGAGAGAAGAGGGGAGATTTAAAAAGAAGGCTGGTTCTATGTTTTTTGGGGGGGCGATGCAAGGAGAGGGGACTTGCGACCTAGTCTGGCTTGGCGCGGGCATCTGGGAATACACAAAGGGAGAGAGGGAGGAGAAGGGGAGCGAGGAAAGGGGAGGGAGGGAGGGAAGGAGGGGAGAATAAGGAGGAGGGGAGGGAGGAGGGGGGAGGGGAGGGGAGCGGAGGAAGAGGAGAGGAGAGAGAGAGAGAGAGAGAGAGAGAGAGAGAAGAGAGAGAGAGAAGAGGAGAGAGAAGGAGAGAGAGAGAGAGAGAGAGAGAGAGAAGAGAGAGGGAAGTGGAGGAAAGGAAGAGAGGGAGGGAGGAGGGGTAAGTGGAATGGAGGAATTGAGGGAGAGGCGAGGGGAAAGAAAGAGATAAAATAGATAGATTGAGGGGGGGGGGGGTGTTAAGAAATAGATCGCCCCAAAAGGAAGCAAGCAGGGGCCAGGAATCGGCTCAGGGCTGGACGAGGCTGGCCGCCGCCCGCCGTCAGAGGCACGGCGAGGCGGGCTTCGTCCTGCCGGAACTCTCAACCTCCTACTTGTTGCAATGGCCTCGCATTACTGCTCGTCCCCGTGCAACGCTGCCCTCCCGACATCTGAAGCCGCAAGGGCCTCGCAGGAGGGAGGGAGCGCTGGCGTGCGGGCGGCGATGCCCTCTCGCGGGCGTGCACACAAGCGACTGACATGCAATGACGGCAGCCTCGGGCTCTCGGTTTCGTGGTGATTAGGGGATCACTCCTAGTAAAAAAAAACTGAAGGTTCGAGAACTGGGAACGCGGGAGCGTCAAAGATAACATAGCTAAGTGAGGAAACAAAACGAAAAAAAATGAACTCCACAATGTATTAATGAAACCCTCTTCTTGGTTTTACTACGCAGTCTATTATCTTTATATTTCATTACTTTAAAAGTCAGTGATGTCATAAAGCCGCTGAGGCGTTTCAGCTTCAACTGCGCGTCTAGAAATTCTGATTTCGCGACGGAGATCCCGAGCCCGAAGGCGGACCACTCAGAGGCTGCAACGGAAGCAAAACCGTGAACTGTGCGCAAGTCAAACTTAAACAGTGCAAAAGGGGTGCACAGCAGAACGCCTGCGTCGCAGAGCCACGGCAGACGGCGCTGAAGGCGAAGCCGTCCGGGAGGTCGGCCTACTCACCCTCTGGTTCAGAGACAACCCGGTGGAGATGTTGCGTCGCAGCGCCGGCGTGGGCATCGGGGGCGACGGGCCCACGAAGGTCGAGCACTAAGCAACAACAAGAATAAGATTCACTCTAAGGGGCTCCTGCTGCCTCGGCCAGAGGGACGGGCGCTCGGCGGAGGCGCCCTCCAGGCTCGTATTCCTCTGGCATCACATATATACTAATGGCTTGTAAATATATAAACAAATATATGTCCATTTTATTTCCTTTTCACTCATATTTCCCATTACCTATACGGCATTCACCCATAGTAATCAAGACAATAATAATGGAGATATCAAATCAAAGTGTGCAAAGTTTCAAGGGCGGTGCGTTCAGTAATAATAATAATCTGTAACAAGCAGGAAGCATAAATTTTCATTTTCTCATGTTCATTCTCTTGTTCTTTCTCTCACTCTCTCTTATTACAAAAACTAATACTAAAATATTAGTGTATCAATAATGATAATTATAATAATAATAATAATAATATTGATAAAAATAAATGATAACAGTTATGATAATACCAATCACCAATATATTTTTTTAATATGCAACTAAAAGAAAACTAGTGTAGTTATAATATTACGCTCCCCAAAAAAAAAAAAAAAAAAAAAAAAAAAAAAAAAAAAACACCTATCAAAATATTTCTCCTGTACCGCTATAAATCATCGCGTGAAAACTCTACGGTCCTGCTATCCAGATTTCAGTATTTTCCATTACAGACCGTAAACTTATCATGAACAATTCCCTACTTAACTCCCCTATTATAATCTAATAACAATTCTAAGGAAATCTTAATGAATTCTCACAATATGTTTGTGTGTACTAATTCATACTAGTTACACTGACTTGGCGCTGGGTCTGACGAAACAAAATATATATATAAAAAACGAAGTAAATAATCAAATCGCGAATCATAAAAATAACAGCATCCAACCTTAGGAAATTCTACGCCAAAATTTTAGAGTACCCATTCTATAGTCTTGTAGTATAGCAACTCTAACCTACACTGCAAACTTTGCTCATAAAATTATTTCAAGAGAGACAAGCTAAAACGATCACCGGATACTTAATAAAATGTTATAAAAACGTCAATACATCACACTCACGCACATATTCCATCATTCACAAGCAACGGTGCTTCTATGCAGCACAGAGAGAAGAACAAGAAACAAGGTACATGATGATGAAGCAAAGGTAAGTACAGGTAGGTAAAGGTGTCGTCTTCTACACCTGAGTAAATAAATCCGCAACTGACACATCTTTGGGGATCTTCACGGCAGGGTAAATGCACGGTGAATTAATATTTGCAGTTGCGAAACTCCAATTTGTGAAGGTGATTACAGCTGGTGCGAGTTCGGGTAAAATTAGAACTTCTCAAAATACTGACAAGACAAGCTGCCTTTTAAGCCGCTGTTCTTTTCAATCATCATAAATCTTTTTGAGAATACATCATGCAACAGAATATATATCAAGATCAGAAAGCATCAAAGAGCGATGGAAAGGAATGTTTTGGCAATCGGGAGACAAATTACAACAGAATGGCTACGGTGGGGTGAAGCGTGGCGGGAGGGTCAGGGTCGGCCTCTATAATGGTACAACTGAAACGGTGCAATTTTACGCTACGCGTGTGGTTCCTCTCACTCTTGACCTACTGTACGTAAGCGCTCTCGCAACAGCTCCACGCTACAGTCAAACAGATGGAATTGCTCCTAAAGACGAGCGAGCAAGTGGTGACAGTGCCATGGTTTAGGACAGTGCAGGGCCACTGGAACTGCCACAGGGAAATACAGCTCATGACAAAGTACGAGACACGAGCCAGGCAGGCGGTCCCGCGGGAGGCAGACGCCGCCGAGGCTGCACTTACCAGGCGCGCGACCTTCGCCTTGGTGATGTAGGGCGCTCGCCCGCCATCACCTCCGTTACCCGACTCGCTGAGCCGCGCCTTGTCGCAATAACTCCGCCGCTGAGGTCACGCCGGGTTAACAAAGGCAATGCCCCGTCCGGTGCCACCCAAGAAGCACCGAGGTCGTACAGGCGCGGAGGTTACAGCGGTGTACGACCCAGCACACCGCACACGGGCACCACGGGCGAAAAGAGGTAACCATATGTTAGCAACGCATGTGGTTTGGGATGATGAGTGGGCATGAATGTGGTAGTGTAGTCTGTTGTGGTTGGGGTGGTTGGTGGGTGGTGGACGTGGCTGTACATGTCGGGTGTTGTGAAGGATGACATAGAGTACAAGGGTACAAAGCATTCACTGTAATAAGCGATACCTGACTGTGGTAATGGGAGAACTGCTGGTTGTGTTTCTAATTCTAAATTACGATTATATGGTTGTTTTAGCTGTTTAATATTTAATTTTGAGCATTAATAGTGTTGAGCGGTTGTGTTTAGTGTGATAAAAGCTGTTGTTAAAGCTGTGCAGAGAGTGAGTGAACATGTTACACCTCAAACTACAACCTAGGTTACCCGTGCAGAGGGCGCGAGCGCGGGGAGGCTGGCTCCCCTCTCCGCCTCCGCCGCAGGAGGCCTGCAGCCTGCGCGGATGTACAAGACACTGTACACCTAACTACACGACAATACTCGGCGGTCACTGGCACAACTGGGCCTCGAAGCCAAACTACTGAACTCGGCACTACGGCGGCCGCGGTGCTCGAGGGCACCGAGGGACACTGGGGGCACAAGGCACGGGGCTCACCAGGTGCTTCACGGAGACGCCGGTGTACACGTTGGCTCTCGGGGTCACCACGTTGCTGCCGTTGGTGTTGTTGTTGTTGTGGTTGTTGTTATGGTGGTTGTTGTTGTTGTTGAGGTTGGAGGGCTTGGAGCGGCGTCCCCCGAGGTCCACCATGGTGCCGGCCGCCCCCCGCTGCCCGCGTCGTCAGCCCACGCCCGCGCGGGCACCGGGGCAGAGGCCCCAGCGGGTGAAGGCGGAGGAGGGTGCGGGGGGATGGCGGAGGGGCGGCGGGAGGGAGCGCGCGGTCACCACCAGGAGTACCAGCAGCACCAGCAGCAGCGGCAGGACCACCAGCGGGGGCAACGCCGTTGTGGTGCACGGGGGCGCCGGTGCACCAGCAGACACGACGCCAGAGGCACGCGGCCGGCACCAGCAGCAGGAACCGAGAGGACCCACGGGCACAGCGGTCACCAGCAGAAGACGAGGCGGCAGCGGAAGGCGACGGCGCGGCGGCGGCGGCGGCAGAAGAGCGCCGGGAAGGAAGCGCGTCCAGGCAAGTGAGTGACCACCAGGACCCAGCCAGCACCGGCCCGGATATACACACGCACACAAACAGACACACACGCACATACACACACGCCGCACATCCGCGCACACCACACGCAGCCAAACACACACGCACACCACAGGTTCGCGCACGCGCCGCAGCCCACATAAACATGCATGATGTGTTAATGGCACGCACGTAGGGACACACACACGCACACGTATGGATCACACGACCACGGAGAAGGCCGGAGGAAAGCGCCGTCGCAGGTCGGAGAGAGCAACAGAATACGCACACAGACGCCCCATACACACACAGGCAAGCGAAAACATGTACACACCATCCGCACGAGCGTTGCCAAGAAGCGTGAAAAGAGAAGAAAGAAAAAATCCAGTTAGTTAGAGGTCGGCGGCGAGTCGCGACTTGCTCTGTGTCGCTTCACTTGTTTAGCATGTTGTCTCAGCCTCACGCTACGCCAAATACGTGTTCAGAAATACTGCAGGGATAAGGTATTGTGCTTTCAATTTCACCTACTTTGCTAGGAGTGTGTGCTAACGGCTGTTCATTGCATCTGCACCTACAGCATAAATCCCTCAAAGGCTATCTTAGCAGACCTATCTCATTTTCGCAGCATTCCGCGGTGCAGGAGCGTTCTCTGACAATGTTCTGCTTTGCGCGTATTTGCTCACGTTCAGACCAGGGATTCGTGGCATTGGTCTCCGCTCCTTAATCCCCAAGGAAAAGGACTCGAGATTCCGAATCCCACTCTCTTGACCTTCCTTTACTTGGCCACGCCCCTCCCCTGCGACCGCACGAGCCCATCCCGAGATATATGGGCCATGAAAGCCATCGCAAAATCCTTGCTGATCCAACCCCATTCGCCTCCCGACGGACGCAAGACCACCGACACCCCTCTCCACCTCTCTATCCACCTTTCCATCACCGCCCCCCCACCCCCTGCCCCTCCCCCAACCCAGGAGCAGCGTCCTCGGGCTACAGGATCTCCCTCCACGTAGTCCCGAGGGCGCCCGTGGGAGGCCCCGACGCACCCTCGGCAGCGGCAAAGGCTCATCCTCGGCCGAAGGAAGCCACGGAAAGCCTCGCTTAGTCACACGGGCAGCGCCGTCCGCCCTCGACGCCTTGGCGAAAGGGGGCGCGGGTGAGTGTGTGCATAAATATACATATTTATATTCATATGTATGAATATATACACATGTATACGCATGTGTGTGTATGTGTGTGTGTGTGTGTGTGTGTGTGTGTGTGTGTGTGTGTGTGTGTGTGTGTGTGTGTGTGTGTGTGGTGTGTGTGTGTGTGTGTGTGTGTGTGTGTGTGTGTGTGTGTGTGTGTGTGTGTGTGTGTGTGTGTGTGTGTGTGTGTGTGTGTGTGTGTGTGTGTGTGTGTGTGTGTGTGTGTGTGTGTGTGCGTGTGTGTGCGTGTGTGTGTGCGCGCGTGCGTGCGCGTATAACACACACACACACACCTTGAAAGCTGATCGCCTGCCCCGTTCCCGCCGCGGCGTGTCTGCGGCTCCTCGCGGCCAGCCAGCCATAAAGCGCAATTGAAGCGATATCGCCTCGGGACTTACGGCGAGCCTCTCCCCCATGACACGCAGGCTGCGGATGACCTTGGCACATTCTAGAACACATTAGAACAGCTGATTGTTGTCATCGCAAACGTTCACATCGATTATATGGGCTACATAATAATATGCTGATATTTTTCCGCGCATTCTGGGACGGACATATTCAAGACGGATGTTCTAGTGAATGACGTGTTCCCCGCCGAACGCTGCCGTTCTAGACTGAGAGACACGCACGCCTTACACACACACACACACACACACACACACACACACACACACACACACACACACACACACACCCTCTTCAGGGGACGGAGGTCACGCCAGGTCAATATACAGGCACTCAGGCCACACGTACTACCGCCGAGCTCTTGGACTCGTCTTCACGTGACAAGAACGCCCTTTTCGAGTATCTATCCGCTAAACCGAGGTCATGCAGCGGCGGCCGTTCTCCAGACGACCCAACGCGCACGGCAGAGCTCGGAGGACACCCAGTACGGCGCGGGAGGGCGGGAGGAGAGGCCGACGGCGGCGG
>NW_020872915.1:867543-875043 GCF_003789085.1 Penaeus vannamei
TAAAAGGAATTCACATTCTTTCTCCGCAGCTGATGTGCATTTTTTCTTCTAAAGACTTAATGGGATGATTTCTTATTTCCTGGGCTTTAAAAAGTGGTCATCAACCATGAAAGTCATAGGTACAAAAATACACTCATTACGATCTAACAGGGTCATAATGCTGACAACAGTTTCAGTTTTAGTTTCTTAAGTATGGGATAACATAAAAAATCATAAACATTAAAATACTGGTTTTGAATGATGTGCAGAAGATGAAAAGTTGCCATTAACAAGATGTGGCTATGATATGATAATGATGGTGGATGAATCTGCAATGCCTTGAGCATCTTGTACAAAGCAATGAGAGCAAAACACATATAAAAAAAGGAATCAATAATCCATATCACAACCATCTGACATTTTGCATACTCACAAGTTGTCTGATTGAAACTCCAGTTTCTGGGGGAGCCTTGGTAGGGGTGTTGGAGCGACTGTCTCCTTCCAATACGGAGCGACAGTACTCCTCACGCTGGAATGTCGGAAAGAGGTTGTAACTTAGTTCATCACTTTCCCTCTTCTGTAAGTTTTCTCTTTCTCTGTCATTCTTCCCTCTCTTTTTCTCTATTTTCCCTTGTTCTCTCTTCTTCCCTCTTTATCTAGTTAATATTACCATTTTCCTATGTACAAGAAATCCCTTTCAAAACTCACCAGCTGATGTAGGGAGATATTTAGTTCCTCCTTGGGTGCAGGGCTGCCACCAACTGGACTACTGCAGCTACTGCTGCCGTGCCTGCTGCCCGCACTACTGGTTCCTGTCGCCGTTGCCTCATACGCTGACTTCTATTAAATTTGCAAAAAAAATGTTACTTTCTTGATACATTGGCATATTTGTTTTTTTTCATATTACTGTTGGTATATATGAGACCTAAATCTTAATAACTTCATGCACACACACAAAAAAGTGAATAAACAAAATACTAATAATAAATAAATGAATAAAAATAAATAGATAAAAAACATGCTTTTCAAAATATATTAACAAAAACTGCATACTGCAACACACCAATATTCTGGTTAACCACTCAAAAGTTTTTCTAACAGACATTAAAAATCTGTTTTCTAAAAATAAAATCTTTGATAGACTCAAAGTCAAAAAATCATATTGATAAAAACATTCATCACTTGTCCAAAAAATATTACATGCGCATTAAACAGCAACTTAAAAACTGAAGACATTCAGAACTACAATAAAATCCTACGACACTCATATTAGTACATAAAATAATGTCTATGTAGAATCACACAAAGACCAAACTTCAGTCCCTTACAATGTGGTCCTATTTTCAAACCAAAGTCTTCAAAATATAATGGTGCCGTTCTCACACTAAACAATGTTTAAGTCTGTGCATCAAATTGTCAGAGGAAACAAACCGTTTTTTCCACCAGCTCCGATATGACCTCATCTGTGGAAATAAATGCCCTCACTTCATCCTGTGTTATAGTGACTATGACATTTTAACTAAGTGACTCAAGAAAAAAAATTAAGTTGATACAAGTTTCTACGCTAAAGCATTGTAATGTATTGATCACTGTCACAACCTTTTCTTACAGTGAGCTCACTTATTCATCAGCATTCACCAACATATTCATAAACCTCACAGTTACTAGCACTATCCAAAACAAGAAAGAATAACACCCATCATAATCATACACCAGTACTAGCAACAGCAATTATCAGTAAACTAATTCCAGTGTCCAGGAAGGAATTTTAAAAATCTCAACCTTATCCTCAACTTTCTATGGCAATCTTAAAAAGACTGTTTTCCATCAATAGCTGCAAATTAGTCCCCCAATACAAAATACAAATTATTACACTACTGCAGTGTCTCTACCAACTCTTCTCACATTCTGTAGTATTGCTCAACTTTTTGGTGCCTTTTATCACTTTTTGACACTACCAGAACTACTTCAACTTTTCCAACTCTTCCTTTGAATACATCATCCACTAATATTTTCCTTGAAAAATAATCACTTGTAACTTTATCTTTAAAGTTAAATTTCATTCTTTTATTTTCATGTAGAGTAAATATTTACCTTGTTCATGCACCTCCTGTTGTCATTCCAATATAACAATGTAATTTAAATGTCTGTAGCAACATTGTTGCCATTATCTGGCTATGAAAATCCTTTCACCATACAGCCTACTCCAATCTATTATATTCATAACAGTCAATATATGCAACAATAGTTAATCATTCTACAATGCTCTCAAACATTTAAGGAAACAATATCATTCATTAGCAGGAAATTTTCTGCTGCACCTCCACCTTCTCCAATTATTAGTGGAAGAGGAGGAGAAAGAGGTACAGCAGCAAATAATTGCAATAATTACAGTCTGACTAATTAGAAATAATGAGTATTCATCACTTATGAACCCATAATTATGATCTTCAAATATGTTTCACAGCCACTCTATGCCATACCTCACAAGATCCCAAGTAGTAATCTTTTCAAAAATTCTCTTAAGAATCTATTTGTATTTCTAGGCACAAAACTTCTAGTCACAGAGCAGCTAGTGAACTGAGCCATTGTCTGTTTAAAGTAGGCGGGGCGCATGGCACAACTGATAAAGGGGGCAATTTGAATGATACCTGGAATGAGGATATCTTATCTGTTGTCTGTGATGAGCTTAACAATGCTCTTGATTTCATTATTCTCTGATAAGATAAAACTTGTCACCTGAGTAGAATAATTCATCTACATGCATTTTGGTTTTGAATCTTTTCCATATCTCTTAGATAGTTTGTCAACATGTCACATCATACTTTTACTCTCTTTTTCCTTCTATCTTCAACTTCTTAGAATGTAAACCATCGAACGCACATACCATATATAAACTCATTCTATCTATTGGTCCCTTTGTCTATCTATCTGAGGGTTCTGTTTAGTTCTCTTTACTCTGACCTCAACCTCCTCTTCCTCTGTGATACAACCTTCCTGAACCCTAACCCATCATCCTTCACTTACCAGTGATCTTAGCGAGACAGGCGTGAGGTCATCCGGCCGACTGGATGGTGTTGCTGCACGTGGTACTGGCGATGAGTAAGCTCCAACCTGTAGGACACACAAAATTTTATTGTTATGAAGTACAGTACTTACTGATTTAAATTTCAAGTAACCATATCTTCCTCCATTCAGTACATGCTACAGGAAAAACAACTAAAAGACTATCCACATCTAAATCTATAGTTAATTGTCCTTGTTTTTCTAGAATAATAGATTAACAAGCAAATATAGGAAATCAAATCAAATATATAAAGTATAATATATAAATACATATGTAAATGTATATACATATGTATAACCATAAACATCAGTACAAATGTAAATATAGAAGTAAATACAATATATAATATAATATAAATATATATATATATATATATATATATATATATATATATATATATATATATATATATATATATATATATATATATATATATATATATATATACACACACACACACACACACACACACACACACACACACACACACACACACACACACACACACACCACACACACACACACACACACACACACACACACACACACACACACACACACACACACACACACACACACACACACACACACACACACACACACACACACACAATACAAGACCCCAATTCATGCAATTAAGCTACTTACCAAGTTTGTGATATTGACACCTGTACTAAGGCTGGTTTTTTGGTTCTCTTCTTGGGCGTGTTTCTCTTGTGCTGCGTTCAAGTAGGAGACTCTCTGAAATAATGAAAATTAAATGGAGATAAACCTGAATGCCAACATTCCTATAAGAAATTTGTATTGAATTCCCAAAAAGTATACCAGACTTACATATCATTTACTAAATTTCAAAACAATGAAAAATTGAGTTAAAAATCGAACTCCGTATAATACAAAACATTGACATTAGCATTGATGGCTATTCAATATCTCTATTTAACAGTCTAAATATGTTCTCATAATCATTACAGAATTCAAATTTGGACTAAAAGAAATATTATATGATACTTCCTTAAGGGTAGGAAAAAAAAAATCTTGAATGAAATTACAAGTTTTACAAACATTTGCACATATACTAGTGTTTTTAGCTATATCCATACAAAAGTACAAAAATATACAATGGATATACAGAAACACACACACACAAATAGCAAATATGTGTATTGTACATATACAGTGCAAACATCTCCCCATACATACATATGCCTTTAGTACACAAAACAGAAACAAAAGTTTACACTCACCAGCTTTCTGACATTAACACCAGCTAAGTCCTCCTCATCACTGAGTGGGGTCTGAGCGCGGAACTCCTTCTTGGGTGTGCCTTCACGTTTGTAAACCTCTAATAAGCTACGGAAACCTTCTCTTCCGTGTATGTCATGATCACTGTGGGAGTCTTCAGTACTGGCTATCTCCTCTTCAATGGGAACGTCTGTGGTACTGCTATCCACACCATTAGTAATGGCATGACCATTAAATAATGGGGGTGTTGGGCAGAGGTCCTCCTCTTCTTCACTGCCTGTCTCACTGGGTGATGTGCTGCTAGCTGCCTCCTGTCAAAGTTGGAATAGTCAGTGAAACACATGCTGGAAGAGGAAGAATCTGTATCTTTTACAACTGTGAATGAAAGGACTGTGAGGAATACATTGCTTTGAGAATAGTTATAACTATAAAATATTTGAAAAAGGCAATGCTCAAACCAAATTATCATAAAGAAAATATTCATTTCTTTATTCTAAACTTAATGAAAATGTGAATAATTCTCAATCAGAAGTGAATGCTGATACCATCATTCCACAGTAGCTAATGAAGTCTGGATATTGGAACACTAAATAAGACAATGATAGGCAATACCTTCTAACATATAAAGAGATTAAATGCAGGAAATTCACAATCATGCAAAAATGAATGTATGAAAAAAAACAACAGTGTATACACTAATACCAACAACAGAATTAAGGAATATCAAATTCACATATATCAAAGTTTGTTAATAAAAGAAGACAAACTTCACTAAAATAGCTAACTTACCTAATTTTCCAATAATAAATCATTTGCAAAAGATGAAAAAGATACACTATGCTCATAGAAAGAATATTTGGGCTGTGATGTATTTTTAATACCATCTAGAATACCTTCATATCCAAATCCAAACCCATACATATCAGTGTAACGCACCTGCAAGCCCCAAGTGTAGATTGTGGTGTGTGTAGCAGTATTACGATTGTAGTAGTGTCGATAAGCCTTCATGGCACCCGACACTAAACTAGGTGACACAAGGCACGAAGACACCCAGTTGTGTGACACTCCTTTTCTAGGTGGAGTCTGTCCTGGGGATCCTCCATATTGCACCATCGCCTTTTGGTGGGGCACGCCACGCCCACAGGTGTTCTTGCCTGGTCTGATCATTGTTCCAAAGTTTTGAAATTCACTATTGATTGAGAAGTCTCACTGCCAACTCTGAACATCTTGGTCCCTATGTTATTAGACACCTCAAATAAGTTTCAAAGAATATTTTACACTTGGAATTATCTCACACTGCTGGAGTATAACTTCTTCCATCCTACTTTCAGTCTGCATTTCCTTCAAATATTTTGCCTGAATTTTATTTTTGAGAAGAATAATGTGACAGCTAATAGTAAGAGGTGAGAACAAGTGTGAAGGAGCTGAAATGAGTCTGTAGCATGTGTGTGAAAGTGAAAGGGAGAGCGAGGAAGAGGGGGGGAAGAGGGGAAAGAGGGAGTGTGACACATTAGGGGGAATAGAAAATGAAGGAAAACAGAAAATTACAGGAAGGAGAGAAGAAAAAGAGGGAGAGTAATAATGAGAAAGTGAAAGAGATAAGGAGGGAAGTAGAGAAGAAGAAGGGGGTATATGAGAGAAGAGAGAGAGAGAGAGAGAGAGAGAGAGAGAGAGAGAGAGAGAGAGAGAGAGAGAGAGAGAGAGAGAGAGAGAGAGAGAGAGAGGAGAGAGAGAGAGAGAGAGAGAGAGGAGAGAGAGAGAGGAGAGGGGAGGGAGATGAGAGAGAGAGAGAGAGAGAGAGAGAGAGAGAGAGAGAGAGAGAGAGAGAGAGAGAGAGAGAGAGAGAGAGAGAGAGAGAGAGAGAGAGAGAGAGAGAGAGAGAGAGAGAGAGAGAGAGAGAGAGAGAGAGAGAGAGAGAGAGAGAGAGAGAGAGAGAGAGAGAGAGAGAGAGAGAGAGAGAGAGAGAGAGAGAGAGAGAGAGAGAGAGAGAGAGAGAGAGAGAGAGAGAGAGAGGAAGAAGAAAAAAGAGAGAGAGAGAGAGGAGAGAGAGAGAGAGAGAGAGAGAGAGAGGAGAGAGAGAGAGAGAGAGAGAGAGAGAGAGAGAGAGAGAGAGAGAGAGAGAGAGAGAGAGAGAGAGAGAGAGAGAGAGAGAAAGGAGAGAGAGAGGAGAGAAAAAGAAGAAAAAAAGAAAAGAAAAAGAAAGAAGAGAAAGAAAACGGAGAGGAGAGAGAAGAAACAGAGGAGGGAAGAGAATGAGAAAAGAAAGAAAGAAAGAAAGAAAAGAAGAGAGAGGGGCGGCCGGGAAAGGAAGGAAGGCGCTGTGCTTGAAGTAGTCGCAGAGGGAAATGTTGAGCGACGGGAGATGTTAAAGCACTGAGCGAAATAAGGACACTGATTAGACACACGGGGATCGCACGAGGTAAAACGAGCACAGGCAGGTGCGATGTACACAGGTGCAACTCCTCATATCCACAAGGCTGAGTGACGTCACTTCGTTAAACTTATGGAGACCTACCGATATATTTGTTTTAGTTCTATGTAAACGAACTCGCTCAAGAGGGTATTCGTTTAATGATCGCCAGGACAGGTGCGATGTACCACAGAGTCTGTATGTAAACAAACCGCCAACAAGTGCGTCATACTTCGTTAAACTTGTTTGATGTTTTTCTTCGCCAAAGATTAATTTGTTTACTATTTCTCTTCGTTCACATAAGATCGATCGCGGTCACAGAGCCCGGTTCATACACCACAGCGACTGTCTACGCGTCCTGAAAAGAGCAAGCTACATTTCGGTCTTTCTCGCCAGCCCGAGGAACGCGGGTGGGAGGGCTTCGTGGGTCATCAAGGCAACTACTGGCCCCGGCGGGTATCAAATCCCGATTCTATACATTATGAAATTGTCTCCGGTCTCTGCGGACGCTTCGCCAACGAAGAGAGAATTAAACTCAAGATATAAATCGCTGGAATTCGTCACGCACGATATTCTTCATTAAGAAAGAGGATTGGGGCGATTACAGCGTGAGCTTGGGTTTGCTCAATGTATAGTGGTAGAGGAGCCACCGCCGCGGTGTCGGGTGTCAGCGATGCGCCCGATTCGAGTGAAGCAGGTGCTCCTTTATACGATTGCGCGCCGCATTTAGACGGGTATTATAACATCCAATAAAGTCGCCAACCTGCACCATAACCGCGCTCAGTTCTATTCAGATAAT
>NW_020872915.1:880043-882543 GCF_003789085.1 Penaeus vannamei
TTGGCATACATGATACGAACAAACATCTAAAAAAAAAAAGAAAAAAAAATGGAAGTGTAGCGTGACCCAGCGTTTGAGTCGCCAAGGTCGGCGCAGCGGATCCGTGTCCCTCCGGACGCAGGATCATCGCTTCCGAGTCACACACGGGTTCTGAGGTGTCATTGTGTGCGTGTTGTGTGCGTTTGGTTCAGGCACCACTGCCACTGTGACTGTTTGTGTAGTAACGCGTGACGAGCGAGCGAGGACGGAGCACGTGACTTCAGTATCCTCAGTATACGTGTCACTCCCCGGCACAGAGACACGGCTCCTACCTTCTCCAGTAGGGGCAGCAGGCGGGCGGCGAGGGCAGGAGCGGGCGCGTGTACGGGCGCAGCGGGACCTTCGGCGGCTCAGCAGGACGCGACGTCAGCCAGGAATAGACATCCAGATCTTCCATCACATTGCGACCCGACCTGACCATCTCGGCGCCCTTACATGGCGCCCCCCGCGGAGGTGCCACGTGCTGGGGGCCACGACCGGGCTTCGGTGGTTACAGGTCGGCAGGAGGCACAGTGCCACGGGAGGGCTGAGGCGCCGTCCAGGCCCCCTGCAGCTGCTGGGAATGCTGCCGGGCGCGGCGTCGTGTGTGTGCGTTTGTTAAAGTGTGAAAGGACTCACGGCTGTGCGGGTATTTCCTGTGGGAGGCGAGTGTGGTGTCTGAAAGGCGTGTGTGTGAGCGCGCGTGAGGAAGGGCGAGCGTCTGGAGGTGCGTGCGGCTGTGATCGACCGGAGCGCGGCGGAGCGGGAAGGAGCGGCGGCGACGGGCACGGCGCGACTGCAGGCGCTGCGACCGTCTTCTCCCTCCTTCGTGACGTCAGCGCCATCCTGCGCAGAGGCGAGCGAGTAGCGACCGCTGACCCTGAGCAATCTGGTGACCTTGGATCAATCTTCGACTCTCCGCGACGCCGGGCTCCGGAGAAGCAGCTTCGGTCCGAGCGGCAGCTGTGGCACTGCCTCCGCACCTGCTGTAACCCCCTCCCCCCACCCGACCCACTGCTCCACAGAACGACCCGACGCAGCTCGGGTCACGTGACTCAGACACTTACCTTTCTGTTCTCCTTCTCGGATTCACCCTTCTTCTTCTTCTTCTTCTTCTTGGACTTCTTCTCTCCATCTTCCGATTTCTTTTTCTTTTTCTTCTTCTCTGTCGTGTCTGTGGGTTCTACGCCGTTCTCCGCGGGCGCCTCTGTGGTCTCCATCGGGGCTTCGTCTCCATCTTCGACGGTTTCCTCCTGAAAAGCGTGATGCTGGTCACTGCGGGCGAGAGCGGGCGGGAGCGAACCCAGGCGGCAGGGCGGGGGATTCTCTTAACGCAACAAAGTTAGTGACTGCCAAGTGCAAAATGAGAAGGTTTGGTAGAGACGACTCGGCCTCAGAGCCTCCTTGAGTGACATCTCGGGGGGAAAGTCCCTCGGACTGGCTTACACCTAGCATCTAGTCTTGGTCGGTGAAGTTTAGGCTAACTGTACTTATTGGGGAGGGGGGGGGGCGTTACCTACCTCCTTGGTCCCTGGGAAGGAATCCCCTAGGGCCAGGGGGGGGGGGGTCAGGCCTACCTTCTTGATCAAGGCTGTGTAGTCAATCTCCTGTTCCACGTCCTTGATGTCGAGCTCCTCCTCCTCCTCCTCCTCCTCCTCAGCCACCTTTTTCCAGAAGTTCCTCTCTTCCTCCTCATCTAACTCCTCCTCCTCTGACTCCCTAAAGGTGTACAGCCTCTTCTGCTCCATCTGTGCCGCACAGGAGTCGTTACAGAGTTAGTGTACAGAAATAAAAATGAAAGAAGCACATCGAATTAAATGTGACGTCATCGGCCGACTGAGCATAATAATTGTGGCCTCAGGACAGGTGAGTTTTATTAGCGTGACGTCACACATCTGTCAAGAGCAAAGTAACGTGAACTTGAAAAGAAATAAAAACAAACGAAAGAATAAGACTGTTATATTTAAGATTTTGTAAAGAAATAATAACTCATCAAGAAATCAACAAATAAAGAAATAAAATAACTATGCGATAACGCTAGCAAATAATAATGCTACAAATATTGTTGTCATGAAGAACACGAACAAAAAAAGAAATCAGCCAAGACTATGCCAGCACAACACCTGCGTGAATAGCATGCAGTACATTCCGCCTTAAATTATATTAAAATGCATAAACGTATATTAGTTGTTTGTTAATAAGCATGCATATAATGTCAGGACTTTTTCATGATGGTGGCCGTGCCTCCTTGCTTGTGTATACCCTCGTGTGATGCGTTTCTGGCATGTGTCTCTGTGAAATGTTGAAGAGATGCAAGCGCATGCACTCCGCTTCTCAGTTGCATTCTCCTTTGCAAAGGTGCACGTGTTGTGGTGTGCTAGAAACTCCCGTTCACCTTGCCCGTTTACGTGTCACGGCGCACCTGTGCTACACCTGTCTCTAAACAACGCCGAGGTACGGTGTTTGAATGTGGTGTTGGGAG